>JAFLJL010001916.1:0-59016 GCA_018398815.1 Conus ventricosus
CCTCCCAACCCCAACCTATCTTCCTTTCTGGAAGCCAAGACACTAGATCCCAATAGGGAAACCCACGCAGATGGGGACGACTTGCACAGAAAAGGGCAAACCCTACAGCAACTGAATCTTCAACCCCTACCCCTACCCCACCCCTCCTAAAAAAAGCTTTGTCTCATGCTGAGAGGTTTTAAAGCTTACAGGCAGAAAATTAAAGAAGACTCAGAAAAGTATGACAAGTCTTAAATGAGAAAAAAGAAAAATGCAAAGCTACAGACAAAATCTATTGAAGAGAAAAGGGCAGACCAAAGACCAAAAAACACTTAGAAAGCAAAGGGAGGCAGAGAAAAGAAAGCTAGCCAACAACAAAAAATGCTCACTAGGACAGATGTTTTAGCAGAGGAAACTCGAGAGCAAATGGGGGAAGAGAAGAGAAGGCAAGCAGAAAAAAATGCACTGGAAAACTAGGGAAAAGAAGAATAAAAGGAGAAGACAACTTTATCAGGAGAAAAGGAGGCGGCTAGGCAGAAGAACAGTAAGCATTTCCAGTGTGAGGCTAGCAGTAGTTTCAGTAGGTCAACTGACAGTTCCAACAGATTTTGAAGAACGGTCCCCAGAGGCCCAACGGAAGGCACTGCAGGGGGCCCAGACCCACTCTTCCAAAGAGTCCTCGGAAGTTTGTTTGTACTGTTGCTTCCCAAATTTCAAAAGGCAACCCCCAAAGAAGAAAAACTCTTTCCCAGTTCATGAACACACTTCTTCCTGATCAGCATAGAAATGGGCCATCTCTTCATGAACGCTTGTCTGCTTTCTTAGAAATCGGCAACTTTCAGCCGACGGGAGGCCGGGCGTATTCTTTCAGTGTCTGCAAAGGCATTGGGACATTCAAAGACAGAAGTGCCATTGCTGGGTGTTCACTGGAAAAACCATCAAAAGGCATGAGAAGGGGCAGAAAGCAACAGCCAAAAAGAAAACCCAGCTGAGCGCTGCAAAGCAGTTTTTTGGGGCGTCGGCCACTACCTTTCCCTGACAAAAAGTTGGTCAGCAAAAAGTGGCAAAGCAGCTGCAGTGCTGAGTCGACCACTCAAAGGCTGCATCAAGAGTTCATTTCCAGGGCCAGGAAATCAGTTTTTCCCAAAGTTTGCCAAGTGTCGTCCAGCAACATTCGTCCTTATGGCACGGGCCCAAAACTGAGGCAGTGTCTCTGTATATACTGCACAAACACAAAGCTGAAGCTGGAAACACTCAATTCTGTTGCGGCTGCACAGAACAACATTGGGGACCCGGCATGAGCGGCATGCTGTTGAAATCTTACGTGTGATCCAAAGAAAAAAGCTTTGTGCTATGGTGAATGTGCTGACTGTGGCTTGCACTTTTCATGCTCACGTCGCCCACTTCTTGGTCATGCTGGAAAACTCACCTGGCATTGCTGGGAATCCAGAAATGTACTCTCCCAAAAGGTAAGCGCATTTCGGCCAAGTTCTTGTACCAAGAGAGGACCATCCAGCAACTTGTCGGTGAAATTGCAAAGAGTTTAAGTTCTTGGTCAGCATCTTTTCCCAGCAGACTGGCAGCTTCAGAAGTTGCTGAATGAAGAAGACCAAACCCTTTCATCTGGGGGTGTGTGTGTATGGTCATGGATTTCGCTGAGAACCCTTTTTTTGTACATTTCCAGGAAGAGATTTAGGGTTTCACACTGGCACCATGACCAGGTGACTATTCATCCAACAGTCACCCATACAGATGCCCTGTGTGCAGTGACACCACCACTGAACCCTGGTGTTCATTTCACCTGACAAGAAACCCTGACCATCAGCAGTGCAAGCCTTCACCAGCCCGGCTCTGACCCATCTGCGGGAGAAATCGAAGCTGGACATCTCCCACATTGTCCAATGGACTGATGGCTGTGCTTTCGTACAAGTCCAAAGGTCCTTTCGCTGACATCTCTTTGTCTCTTTCCAACTTCAATGCCTCTTTAGAAAGAAATTTCTTTGGGTTTAAGGCAGGTAAGAGTCCATTTTGATGGGAAGTGCAGTTGTCAAGCACCATGCTACTTTGCTGTAGTGTCCCCCAAAAGGGGAATCATTGCCCAATGCCTTGGACATGTACGAATATCTTCAGAGTTCATCTCTGAACAAGCAGCCCCAGCAGAAGGATGTTCACATTTTCTGCGATCTTTTTTCTGGGTTGCCGAGAAGATATTCCCAGACATTGTCCACAAAAGCAAGTCAAGACAGTGCCAGGGGACGCGGTCATTCCATCTGTAAGGTCTACAGAGCTGAATCCATCCAAAGCCGTCACCTTACATGTTGTTTGCATGTCTTGCCAGAATGGAGTAGGCGACTGTTCAGAAGAGCAGGTTTGGGGCTCTTGGAATTTCATAATCTCCAGCAGCAGTCACATCCTCAAAAGGACACCAAACACTCTCTGCCTCTCCTTCAACAAGTTAAAGACTTTCCAAATCCATCCATTCCATCCAGTTCAGTTCAGCTTGGCCCTCAAAGCATGGAGGATGAGCCCCCCTTCCACCACCCTCCCCTCTGACCCTCTTTACCCACCCACCCCCTCAGTCATCACCCCCCACTCTTGGGGGATGTCGTCAAATGTGCAAGTGATCCACCCCAACGACGACGCCTTGCCCTCTGAAGTGGATTGGTCCCTTCATCATCTGTGGAGACCAGCCCCGCTGTTAGCACTGTGGAAGTTTTTTCTACGGTCTCATTTTGTTTTTATATGATTTTTTTCACGTTGTTTCTTAGGTAACCCTGAAGATAGGCTTAAGAAACATAAATCAACATACTGTTTTTTATTTTAAATAAACTCAACGACATTTCACTGAAAAATAAAGACCCAATCCCCGCCCCCACGTCCCCCAAAAACATTTTGCATGCATGCATATGTGTAATAAACAGCCCAAAATGATGCATGCCCAACCACAAAAATAAAAATACAGCAAATATCATTACCATTTGAAATATTTATTCAGTGGATAGGCAAGATTTCAAGTTTCGCTCCTTATGTTCTAGTGTTATATTTTATGCCTTTTTGGGAGATTTGTTTTGTTTTGGGGTTTTATTTGGTATGGGTTCATGTCCACACCGAACGGTTTCTGTGTCACAAACCGACACATTTCACTTATATTAAAATGTTGAAATATGATTACTACATTTAATGTCAAAAAGATGTGCTATGTGTCTTGAATATGATTGCATGGGTAAAATTTATTCAAATTCGGGTCTTTGTGGTGGTGAAACTGAATGAAAAATAAACTTCCATATGATCGGATACAAAACTGTCTTATTAGTGTCATTTGAAAATGAGTTGAATTGTTTTTATCAATGATCCCATATTTTTATTGTTGGGTTTGTTTTATTTATGATTTAAAAGACCATTTTGAGTGTTTTTTGTTAGGTATTCCAATCTGAATCTTTTTATTCTACTTTTGGTTTCCATAGCTCACGATTCGACACGGGGCTAAAAATAGATTTTTTATTCTTCAAATACAAGGAAATGAGTTGATCATTTATCAATTTTTCTATGCATATAATGTGTGTAAAGTGCTCTATTATATGACAAAAGTGCGTTAAGTTTCCTTGACATTATTTTTGAATATCTATGTCACAAAAACCGACATGTGTTGAGATGACTCAATGATCTTTCAAAGGAGACAGGGATTAATCTGTTTAAAAAAAATAAATCCTAATGACAGCTGATCGGGGGAAGTCTGGGTCATAAAACAACACGGAATATTTCTTTTTCTTTCTTCTGTTCAGGGAAAATTTTCTTTTTTTTCGACCTGAAACAAAAAAAATGTTAGTGCAAGCTAGTATCAGGTCTGTGATTTTGGTGCCTTCCAGTCGTTCAACGAGCATGGTTGTGTAGGCTATATTTAATGCAATATGCAAGTGCTGAATAAATATGTGTATGTAATTGTATATATATATTCCCAATGTATTGATTGAGTCACTTTGCACAAATGACCCCCTATAATAATATAAATCCTGAGTTAACTGAATGAGGTAATGGCGTTAAAGCTCAGTCTAAAAAAAAATCAGTAAAAAATTCTGAACAAATGGGTGCAGTGGTCATTTTGACTGATTTCCCTTCTTCTTCATGTAGGCAAAGTGAAAAAAATTTCTTAGATGTGAGTGAATAAAACACTAATTTGTATCTCGCTGTGGGAGCCAAAGCTTCAGTATTTTAAAAAAAAAAAATATAATAATAAAAATCGAAAAAATGTTTCTGAATGGTTTGCCAGTGTCATTTTGACAGATTATCTTTTCTTATGTAGGCAAGTGTGAAAAACTTCTTAGCCATGTCTGTATTGGTGACTTACTTTTGATTTTTTGTATGTCTTGCATAACAACGCACTTTCCAAAAGTTGGCCTGTATTACTTAGCACACATAAATTTGATTTTTCTTATAGAGCCTAGAGGCCATCACAAGCATTGTATCTCAGATTTACAATGTACACTTTCTCGTTATGAAATATTATAATGCAAGTCAAGGAAATGCTAGTTGGTGTCGGTTTTTTACTAACTTGGGACATCATAAAAATTCTCTCTTTTGCACTTTGCGTTGTGCAGTGGTTCATGAGCAATGACAAAGGTTCACACACACAACACACACACACACCACACACACACACCCACACACACACCACAGACATCATTCTCACACCAGTAATCCGCACAAATACACAATTTATCTGTGTGCCTTTACACCAACTTTATTTTATGGATGAATAAGAGCGCACATACATTCTTAGGCATTTATATAAAATCGCTCAGTTTGCAAGGAGAAATTTACTCCATCTCTCACTAACAAACCCCCGGGGGGTAGCGACCTTGTAGTGGTCGGAGGGTTTGCGTGGTCCAGTGATCCCTAAGGCTTTGCTGGCGGGTGCATCAATACTTGGAGATAGGTGTTTTTTCACACAGCTTCTAGGCCTGAGAGGTGCAGATGTGTTTGGCCTACGCGTAACGTGGTAAGGAGTTGATGCCCTGGTAGGGCTTCCCATGTCAGATAGGTAAGGGTGAGGATCCTACTAACAGTTACGCCTTTCTCTTTTTCTGCTTTTCTGCTCCTTATTTGGCCTTTCTATCTTCGTTCCCTTTTCAAGTCTTCTTTTCCACACTCACTTTTCTCTCGGTGGTTCTTAAGATCCGCCGCGTTTGCGTGCGGTGCGATGTGTCGGAGGGGATGAGATCTGGTGATTGAGAGGGACCAGCGCTCTCACACTCACTTTGGCTCGGACCTCTCTTAGACAGGGAGTACACTTTGCCAGGGTGAACTAAATCGGCTCCTACTGTGGGTTGTGGTCAAGACGGGCAGTTCCCAGCTGGCCAA
The DNA here is from genome assembly GCA_018398815.1 of Conus ventricosus. NCBI lineage: Eukaryota > Metazoa > Mollusca > Gastropoda > Neogastropoda > Conidae > Conus > Conus ventricosus. The sequence continues at coordinate 5,338 of JAFLJL010001916.1, forward strand.
GTAAACCTGCAGTGCTCAGCTCTCTGCTCCGGCGAGTAGAGCATGATCAGGGGGGATTAGGGTTGGTTGTTCTGCTTGTCGTATGTCTCTCCCGAGCTGAAGGGGTCAGACATTGTTTCTTGGCCCTGGCCCTTGTTGACTCAGGTGGGTGGGTAAGGGAGAGAATGAATAAAATAAAATACATATGGCATTTCAAACACAATCCCCAAAAAGAGGAGCTGATCCTAAATTACAGGGAATTTTGATTAGGATAGTGCTCGATATGGGAGGTACGACAGACGGAAGGATTGGCTTCCTGGCTCGTGATGGAAGGGACGGAGCAGGCAAGACTATCAGCTTGAGCCTTTCGCATACAGAAGGGCTTAAGCTTTAGCAGGTGACCCTCGGTCCTCAAGAGGTTGAGGAATGGTTCATTTTTACAGTGTATATTCACCAAAAATTGAAAGTGTGAAGGCAAAGATAATTGTGGAAGGGAGATCGGGTATATACAACCAGATAAACTCATCCAAAGGTGATTCGCTGCAAGGGATTTATTGTATCCCACTAGAGGCAGAAATTAAGAGGAGCTGGATCAGGGTGAGGGCGGTGGCAGGGTGACAGTAAGAAAGGTTCAGAGAGCGTGGCACCACACCACTTTCTGACCTTCGGCAACCTGTGCTGCCTGGTCATCAAAGTTGGTTACTTGAATGTTCAGTTTCAGTTATATGTTCGTCCCCGTTGAGGTGCTTCAGGTGCAGAAGTTTGGCAAGTCAGGGACGTGTCAGGGCAAGAGGATTGTGGGTTGTTTGCTGCAAGGCAACCCATGATGGGCGTGTCAAGATCCGGACATTGTGCCTAACTGCGGTGTAATTCTTTTCACAACTGCCCTCTTTGGATTAGAATCGCTATTCCAAAGAATAAAATGAAAAGCAAAATCCTTTTTTGAAGGGCCCGAAAGAGGATGTGGGCGTCAGACGCCGAAAGCTCTTATATGTTCGGTCGTAAGGAAAGTTCCACAGTTTCCACTCGATAGTCTGCTGTCAGGACTGAGACTTTACGTTTTCGAAGACATAAGTTCGAAACTGTCAACTCTGGAGGAAGAGGTCCAACCTCCAACCAAAATGACTGCTGTAGGAGCAAAAAAATCCGCCACCTCGACGGCAGAGTTAAAATCTGCTGCTGGGCAGATTAAAAACGCATTCCTGAATCTTGTCAAGTGCGAGGGGCAAGGGAGTTAACCAGTGTGGAGATGGTGGAGATAAGGAAGAATCCTCACGGTCTCCAAAATCCAGGACCTCCTTTCTTCATGTTGGAAGTTGCAGCAGGTTGAAGACAACACAGGTCCAGTACAAAATAATAAATTTAACCTTTAGCACACGAGTAGAAGAGGAGATGACTGATCTCTCTCTTTTCACTTGCACATGGTAAAAATATCATTGGAAATATGTGACTTAAATTCCAACTTGAGGAGCGAGCTTTTGTGCCATTATAAAACCTTGTCGTGGTGTTAGGAAACTCAAATACCAAGCAGAAGACCTTTACTCTTTTCTGGCTTTAATATTCTTTAATCTGCAAAATCCAGTTGGGTGGACGGGCGGTGTTGCCTTCTCATACACAAACTCTACTGTATATTCCTGTCGCTCTGTTAACTCTTCAAGTGTTGCTGCGGAGTCACTTAACAGACTGTGGACAATTGAATTTTCTTTATTTACCTCTTTCTGTCCCGGTTTGTGTCAGGACTTGTCGTCTGATAGAAGAAAACTCTCGATTTTTTGCTGTTGGGAGACTTTAAGGTCCAATCTCTTTGGGGTAGTGCTGTTGTCATCAGAGGTTGTAATTGCGATGTCTTTCGGATTTGGATTTGTGTTGTCTGAACGAGGGTCTGCCAATACCTCACTCTTAAGGTTCTTTTTTTGTGTTTAGATATGTCGGTTTGTGACCTCGCTGGTTGGTATGAGTGGTCTGTCCATGACGGTTAGCACGGAAGGACATTTCCTTTCTCTACAACTGTATTAAATGAACACGGTCCCCCCCCTTCCCCCTTGTCTCTAACATTAATTCTACACGACTACTGGGGATCTATTAGCGGCCATATTTCAAAAGAATTCGGACACTTATTTTTTTCAGAGTCTGAAGCAGAATCTTGGATAAACACATATGATCAAATGTGCTAAGCATGTAATCGAGTTTCGTAACCTTTTCAAATGCCAACAACTGGTTGATTCGAATGCCCAAAAAATTTCCAAAGTTAGAAAAACGGGCTCGGCGTTAGGTTACAACGATTTTGGGACAGTGAGCCATGAATCTCCGTGCTAAATCAGACAACTTTTAACATCAGTAAACACGGTACTGGAGAGCTTCTGCTCAGGTGGACATCAAAAACTTTACGACAAAGTGTGGCAATATTAAGAAAATAAAGGGAGAACACCTTTCATGTGGAACATCTAAGTTTTCGGATTCTTTAATAACGAAAAGAAAGCGTTGCAATCTGCTTGCTAAACCATTGAACAGAATTCCTCTCTTCTAATAAAACAGTATTTTGTCAAGCCACAAAGCCTAAAAGAAAAATCTCTGCAATTTTCATCGAAAACATGGAAGATACAATCTTCTTTTACATTAAAGAGTGAAATCTGATACTCTTTGCAGCGATACCTCTCCAGGTATAGATGAATAATTATCAACTATTGAAACATCTTCCGACGAAGGTCTGAACATCCTGTTACAGGTATACAACCACGTGTGGACTAAGGTTGTTACATTCTTGTCCGACAGCCTATTATTTCAACTGGCAACATCTTTTAATCCATCTAACTACCGTCAAATAGTTGACAGGCTGTGTTGTAAATTGATGGACAAACAGGTACTGTAGGCTTCTGTGGAAATCGAAACGATGGTTTGGGAAAGACAGTGTGTTTCGCAAACATGTAGTACAGTTGACATTTGATTCGTGGGAAGTACACTTAGGAAGTTTTTAAAAGCAGCTGCGTGGACTTTTCTTGACTGGAGAAGGCTACTGATACCACCTGGAAGTCGGGGATACTTCATGATCTCCATGCTTCTGGGTTTTAGAGGTCAATTCTCCGTTTTTATTCAAAATTTTTGCAGGAACGACAGTTTCAGGTCCTGGGTTGGCCCACTCTCTCTGTGTCCAGAGCAGGAGTTGGGTGTTCCAAGGGGAGCATACTGTTCTGCCTCTTTAGTATTTTAAATTCAACAACTATTGTGAAAATCAGTTCAGCAGGGTTCAGACTGCTCAATGTTTGGGGATGATTTTGTGTCTACGAACTGGAAGCCTGTACCCGAGTGTCCAGCGACAGGCTCCAGCTTGCGTAGATAAAATCACAGTGGGGGATGAAAAACGTTTCACCTTTTCTGTACAAAAAACGTGTATTCACTTCAATAATTTCCGTCAGTTTTTTCCAGATCCTGAACTTTCACGTCGGAAAAATCTCCCAATCAGCTGTTAAAGAGGCCAAATTTCTGGGAGTCATTTTTGACCAAAAACTTAACTTTCTCAGCCATATTAAAATTCTCAAAATCGTTGCAAAAGGCATGAATATTCTGGGGTGTAGACACACCGGACTGGGGCGCTGATAAGAAACTTGTTGCACCTCTACAGAGCCCTGGTCGTTCTAAACTGGACGCGTTTGTGCTGTGTACGGCTCCGCAAGATCTTCTTACCTCAAACTCTTGGACCTATCCACATTCAAGGGCTACGTCTCTGTCTTGGAGGTTCCGCACCACCTGTGTACAGCTGTACGAGAGGAGTGTGACTTCCACTGTCATCGCTGGGCCTGAAATGTTCTTTGAATATATTACTATCGGACTGTTTCAGAAACCGTGCATCCTGCTATGACTGGTTTTTGACCTCCGTCTCCAAGTAAGTTTGACAAACGGAAAAGTATCCGCCGTTTGGGTCGTAAGCGCCTCAGTGCGGAATGCAGGTATAGACCAGGGAGTGTTCCGATTTTTCAAGTTGGATCCACCTCCATGGACCTTTTTCAACCCAGAGATTCGTTTTGATCTCGCAGCTTCGAAGGAGTCTACCAGTCTCTGGCGTACAGGTGCTTTGTATGCGGCTCTGTTCAAATTCCCATCTATCAAACGTTTTCATGACGGTTTCCAAGTTGAGGATGGAGAAAAAATGGGTGTGCAGCCTATCCCTGGGGCTCTTCAGATAGTTTGAAACATTATACATCGATGCTTTCTGTTATTCTGTGAACTAACTTCTCTAGTACTGGCTTGAGTTTAATCTCCATTCTTCGCGGAGGGGACTTTCCTGGTTCTGTCGGATTCGCTGTCAGTTTGGAGGCCATAGCTGCCGCAACCTTCAGCATCCAGAAACTTTACTTTTTTTGACTTTTTAGCAAGTTGAAGGGGACGGTTACAACAGTACTCTTGCTTGGGTTCCGGCCATGTTGGCATCGGCGTGAACGTGATGGTTGATCGTTTAGCAAGAAGCCAAAGAGAGAAACTGTCCAACACTTATATCCCCTGCTCAGATGTGAAACCCAAAATATACGATTATGTGAGAGACTCTGGCAGGAGGATTTGGAACACACAGACGAATAACAAACTCTTTTCGATCGTCAAAACCTTAAAGACTTCTCCCATCTACGTGGGTGGTCGTAAAGAGAAACGGTTCTGTGCGGTGCACAACGGCCATTCGTATTTTACCATTACTTTTAAAGAGTGAAGAGGCTCTTGGTGCATTCCATGTCATGCACATCACAATGAAACAGTTCATTGAGAGGTGTTGGGATTGCATGATGTGAGACACAAACATTTCAGCGGAGTCCATGAAGATCTGTTCAGGGATGTCCCGCAGACGTGATCCTTGGGTTTTTGAGAGAAATTAACATTTTTTCATCTGATTAGATTATAGGAAGAAGGATTTTAACAACGTTTCTGGTTCGTTTGTAGATGTGTCATTTAACGAGAGGCTGTGAATGTTTTTATTGTTTTTATTTTTTTTTATTTTTATAAAAGATGATGGTGAGTTGATTTTAACTTGGTGATGCCAGATGTGGCCTCTGCAGGTGGCTGTGGTATAAGCAACATTATTTCCCTTATTTATTTATCCATCACCATATTGTACAAGAGATCATTTTGTGGAAAGAAAACACTGTGAATTTCTCTCAGTCTCTGACTAATATCTATGTCTCTATGATTCTCTCTTAGAAAAAAATATTTTCATTGAAATAGACTGTACATAGGTTCTAAAATAATTAATTAAATTATGCACAGCTTTATATCAATCTTTCATTAAACATTGCTCCATCCTTCTTTCGATCACAGATCATGGATGATCAATATTACGAGAGAGCACCTTCTTAGGCAGTTGTATAAACCAGCCCATGAATGGGGCTGGACTCTCCGAATAGCTGGATGTACATCTGCCTCATCTTTCTTTCGCATACAGAGCTGGATGATCAATATTTACGAGCGGAACATTCTTAGGCAGTTGTATACAAGCCATCCTCTTTCACGCAATATGCAAGAGACAAATCATATGCTGTTATAATCGCCATCCTCCTGCTCCACACTGAACAAGCATAACAGTACGCTGATAAAAAGTAATTCAGCCATCCCTCTCTTACACATATGTATGATCAAGAGAGCAACATTCTTAGGCTGTGAAACAATGCCCACCCCTTTCTCGTTTTCTCTCTGTCTTCTAATTAGGCAAGAGGCCAAACAGTTTGTATGCTGTACAATAATCAGCCATCGACTTCCGCACATTAAATCATTTAGCATGAGATTGGGACCGAAACCTGTCAAAAGTATAAACAGATCATGGATGATAAACTATTCGAGAGAGGCATCATTTTTAGGCGTTGTATAAACAGCCATACTCTTTCACGCAATTGAAGAGACAAATCATAATGGCTGATATATTCAGCCATCCTCCTCCTCACACACTGACAAGCTTTTGGAGTTTGACAGAAACGTATTTCTAAGACGTTACGTTGTGATGGGTTTGATTTGGAATGGTGACCTTCACTCCTTTTACGTTTCACAGATTATGCCAAACACCATACATCACCAACCATATAATACTCTATGATGGAGTAAAGAACAATTGATTCCTTGACACTCTGGTTAAGATAGAGATTGGCCATGTCTTTACACAGATATATTCAAGAAAGTGGTGATAAACAGTTATACCTCAGGCAGGATTTGCATCCCCACATACAAAAAATTCTCTAGCATATGGTTTGGTGTTAGGTTGAGAATGTCTGTGAAAAGGATGACTATCTAAAACACAGATTCTGAACTCAAGAACCAGTTGCGCAAACGTGGGCTATAGTAGCAAAACTCATAGAGGTCAGTTGAAAACAGTTGATAACATGGATGGGAACGACTTCTTCAGAAAAAAAGAAAGAAACACTGAAAGAGTACCATAGTGTTGACATTTTCAGATTATTGCAGATGTAAAGCTGTACTAAGACACATAGTGATCGCTCTACTACGTCAGAATTGCAAAAGTATTCCATAGACTACAATGCCTCATACGAGGGACAAAATTTATGATACGTTGGTTCACAAAAAAAATCGAAAGCGCAGTGAAGGGAAAAGCAGAAAATTTGTGATTGTGACACGTTCTTCCACTAGTAACGTAACAGTGTTGGACACAAGCAGAACATCTTGCACAATGTTTGAGTAACGTGACATGTGCGCGATAGAAATTTGATATAATTTATGCTTTGTTGTGTACGGTGTAATAAGACAGTTAAGTTTGTGAAACCGGACGTTCATTGACAAGAAAGAATAGCGGAAACCGGAGTGACATCAAGTACAAAGCGAAAAGCCATTAATGCGACATTTCTCAGCTTCAGTGGGAGGACTTGCTGTTGCGTGTAGGCAAGCTTACAGATGAAAGCAAAAGCCTTCAGACTTATTGCTGAAGGAAAAAGGGATAGGACATTGGATACAAGGTGCAAAATGGATGTTAATGTTTTAAGAAATGTGTAAACAAACCCTAACAGATTTACCTGTAACAACATTGTGAATTGCAGGAATTTATATATATATTTAGGTGACAGTTTTGTATGCCATGCACAGTCACTGACAGGACTATGGTCGCAGTTTCATGTGATTTATGGATCGTGTTGTTGTGTTTTTGGAGTACATTGGTTACTGTTTAACTACAAACGACACACACACCACTTGCCCTTCCCCCCCCCTTTTTTTTGTTCCTTGTTGTGCATCACACATTATGCTCGTCAGAATTGCGTAAGATATTTATGACGTCGATTCTTTGCTGACAGGCCACCAAAGATGGGACATTACTGTTGCATTGTTTTTATGTTTTTTCTTCTTGAAAAAGGCAGTGGCCGAAAATTAGATGGTGGTTATTGTGATTTTTCTATGCTGTCTAAATATAGTTGCGCATTTATTTAATGTTTTAAAAATAGATTTTGTTATCAAACCACAGCCTGAGGATGGAGCTAGACCCTCGCTCTGTCAGCAGAAAAGAGCTACAGTTTGTTTCTGCAAAGGGTGGCGAGCATGATTAAGTTCATTTTATCCTCCATGTACTTACATGCAACATGTATCCAAGCTTGCATGACACACATTCAAACAGTCTATTTGTGCAGTATTCTGATGTTAATCTTCATTGACACGTTAAAGCGCATCTCACTGCTTGGTTTTCCAGATAAATCTGCTACAAGCTTGTTTCTGTCACACAGTCAGGTTTCATTAGTTTTAACTTAGATTCCTTTTTCTCTTTCGTTTTGTTGAAAACAGTCGCCGTTGGGATTCAACTTTTTATAGGTGGATATGCTGTCTTCTTTTCAAAATTTTAGTGACAACTCTGGAGTCCACATCCTATACTGTAGGCATCCCTGTAAACGCTGAGCACAGTTGCATTGTTTCACATCATCTGTCATGTTCACGTTCTATTATATCGCTTGCTTTGCTGAGGCAGCCTTTCTCAACCTCTCACATTTCCACTGTGCTCAGGTTTCTCTTGGCAAAGAAAACGCTTGACATGTTAACATCTTCTCCTTCACTATCATTAACTACAGGTTTGTATATCACCTTCTTGTTGAGTTACTTTTATGTACAGCATGTATATGTTGATGTTAAGCTTTGGTCAAGAAATCAGGACAGGTGCAAGTATAATGTGGATGCACACCCTGCAATAATCAACACCACCTTAATGTGTAGGGGCAAGCCTCTGTCAGCATCTTCTAACAGAGTAAACTTTATTTACTAACAGCTGCAGACGGCACATACATTCTGTCTTATCTGGTTTCTTTCATAAACCAGTTTTTACTGATTCATTCTGTCTATTGTTATCTCCCGCAAGCGATGTGTAATTTTACCTTTGAGCTTTGATAACCTGCGCTCAAAGCTCTGTCTCTGGCAAGTTTCAAAAGTATGACTAAGGATAATCGACGCCTGGTTCTGTTCTTCGAAGTATATGTCCTTAAGTACACGATGAAAAGGCTTCAGCAAACATGTAGGTGTTTGCCATTGCTCTATCTGAAAAGGCAGACCAAAGGAAAATTTTTGTTGTCTCCACAAAGTTCTAAAGAGTATTCTGAAATGTAGGCGAAAGTTTGTGCAGGAAAGAAAGAAAACTGAATGTAAGGAGATCTGCCGAAAGTTTGCCTATGTGACCAGACTGGAGGACTTTTAAATCGAGTAGGTGGAACATTGATCGGCAGCGACATGTGTTGTTGTACTGCTTTCGCCAAATTTATCTACATGCCATGAACAGTACAATCTTTTAGTGGGTTGGGACAATGTTGACACCCATGATTAAAAAAAATTATTTGCTAGATCACTCATAAAAATGTCTGTGAGATATCTGTCCACAACAGTCCCTTCAAAGAGTAAAGAATATTTGTTAAAATTTCAGCATCTTCTCTGTTAGAATAGCCAGGCCACAGTACAGCCTCTTGATACTCGTCAGCACAAGAACAGTTGTAAGCATAAAAATCATATGAGTTGTGTTGTGTGTAGATTCAATACAAATTATTTTTGAAGCCATGTTTTATCATCATATTCTTGAAAATTCTGTTTGAATGCACAGAAGTAAAAATCTTCAGGTTTCAGAATTATTGTGTGGTTTGCCTTGGGCTTTGTAGATATACTGAGAGCAAAGAAAAAACGCAATACCATTGTCAACTGACAATTTTAATTGAAATGAAAACCAACCTCAAGCAAATACGTGTGACAAAAGTGCGACACTGTACATATAGTTTGCTATAACAGAGTTGCCAATTCGCCTGAAGTGAAAAGCCCATTAGGCGCGGACAGAAGGGAATACACTGTATATCTGGGTGTGTCACCATGGCACGAACACAAGCTTGCAAAAAAGTCGGGGCCATTGAAGCGCACAAACGACGATGTAAGGATCGGTATCACGTTCCAGTGATGCCTGCATGCTTGGGTGAGCTCAGCAACGGTAGTTGGGGATTCTGATGACCTTGCACACGTCGTCCAGTTGTCCACCAAATGTTCAATGGGATTCATGTCTGGGGCACGGGGGCCACTGCATGACATCACATTGCTGTCACGAAGGAAATTTCGTTGAGAACGGCTTGTGGTCGAGATTGTCAGCTGAAACACTGTCTGTTTGCCACCATGCTGGTCTCAGAGAGGAAGGAAAAGAAAAACTGGCTCAAGAAAAGAACAGTGTCAATATAACGCCCTTTGCGTCAAGTTGCCTGGCACAAACCAAGCTCGATCGAAAAATTGAGAATTTTGGGCACCAGTCCTTACCTCCACCCCCATACGATCACGCTCAATGACACAGGGGTTTGCGCAACAAAAACGTTCAACCTGACGTCGTACACACGATCCGGCATCGGGAAAGAGACATTGAACGGGATTATCCGAAAAAACAACATTCCCGAAACCCGGTTCCCAGAAAGCGCACTGCGGCAGCCCATCACTGGGTGTAGTCGATGGCGATGGCGTTATGATCTGTCCTTGGTATGGTCGATGTGCCCCCGTAGCCTGCTGCTGCTGCGCCGCGCACGGTAACGGCTGCTGATTGGTCCATTCTCTAGTCCCAATAGTGTTGCGGGTGTATTGTGCAGTGGCGGAAACGATTCCGGAGGTGCTGCGTGACAAATTTAGGGTCCTGTAGTGCCGTCGTCACAGTTGGACGCCTGGGCGTGGACGGTGTTTACACTTCCAGTGTTTGGATGCCGAGGCGCAAGAGGGTTTATGGGTTGATGGGTGTACATTGAAATGTTGTGCGGCCTTGATGTGAGCAGTGCTGCCATCAGATGCCAATGGCTCTTGATTTCTCTGGTCTGTAGTTAACCGCGCATGGTGCGTACTCGAGTGTCAGTTAAACGCCAATGTGTGTTTTTTTATGGGGACAATCATGGGCTGTTTGCATGCAATCACAGTATGCTTGTGTTGCACGTGTTTTTGCGGTATCCAGAAAAGAAGTGTTGGAAGTGGTTTATCATGACGTCATGAACACCAACTGTGCTGTCAATACAGATGTGCAATACAACTAAGCGTGCTAGGTTGCTGCCTCGTGCAGAATTCACATTATTTTTTGCTGAGGTGGTCATTTTTCGGGGACGAAATGGGGATTGGTTTTCTTTGCTTCAGTCTATATGATGGGATTCGTGGTGATGACTCAAATTCATGAACCACATATCTTACACTTACACCATCCTCTGGGTGGTTTATGGTGCCTGCAATGTTGTACTGTTTTTTTATGTTGTATGTCTTTCCTTTTATTTAAAGTGTTTCTCTATTACATCAGTTATTTTTATCTCTGGATCATATCATAATCTTGCTGTGTAACACCTTGAGCTAGTTTACCCACAATAAAAGAACGCCATTTCATCTGACTTTTAAATGGCCAAGATTTTCTGCTGTGACGTGTGTGTTTCAAACAATACTGCCACCGATTATGACACCATGACTAAAAATCTTCTTACTGTCATGAACGCAGTCACATTTTACATCCAATTTTGGTAGAACCCATGTGCTTCTTGGTTTTTCTGTTGTTGTCATTTACTCTGTAGATCTCTGTCACCATGAGCGGTTTGACAATTAGAAATTGGAGGTAACAGGTGCTGAATACACTTTTCTTTGACTACTCCTAAAAAACTGAGATGAAGTGTCTTTCTCTGCTGTTTCTTCATGTCTCAAAGTCACTATCATTGGGGAAGTCTTGTTGTTTACATTGATGTCTACATCATGTCGTTCCGTTAATGAGCGATCAGTGGTTGTATTGTAAACACACCTGAACTATGGGCTTCCTCACACTGCAGTGTGGATCATTGTGCTATGGTAGTTTTGCATTTCTTCCGTGCGGTGAACGCGGCGTTTGTGTCTGTTGCAGAGCATGACGGGCAGCATTTGGTGGCTACAATATGGACAAATAAAAACTTTCTGTTTGCTGCTTGCATGTGTGTCTGTAGTCGTGGTGTTGCCCGTTTGCCCTGTGATTGCACTTTGCCCTGTGTTGCCCGATTGCCTGTGTTGCACGTTGCCTGTGTTGCACCGTTGCCTGTGTTACACGTTGCCTGTGTTGCACCTTTCCCTGTGTTGCACCCTTGCCTGTGTTGCTGTGGTGTTGCTCCTTGCCCTGTGTTGCTTTGTTGTGTTTGCACCTTTGCCCTGTGGTGTTGCCCCTTGCCCTGTGTTGCTGTGGTTGTTGCTTCTTGCCTGGTGCCTGTGGTGTTGCTCCCATGCCCTGTGTTGCACCCTTGCCCTGTGGTGTTGCTCTCTTGCCCTGCTGGTGCTGTGGTGGTTGCTGCCTTGCTGTGTTGTACCTGTGGTGTTGTCCCTTGCCCTGTGTTGCCCTTGCCTGTGTTGCTGTGGGTGTTGCATCCTTGCCCTGTGTTGACACTTGCCCTGTGAGTGTTGCTCCTTGCCTGTGTTGCCTGTGGTGTGGCTCCCTTGCCTGAGTTGCCTGTGGTGTTGACTCCCTTGCCTGTGTTGCCCCATTGCCTGTGTAGCCCCTTGTCATTTGTGCGCCTCGCCTGTGTAGCCTGTGATGATGTCCCCTTGGCTGTTTTGCCTGTTGATGGTGGTGCAGTGCTCGTGGCCTTCCTCTTAAGCCCAATGCTGACTGCCGCACTATAGGAGTGGGTCAGCAAAGTCAGATGCGTCTGAGGCATGGGTGGTGATTGCTGATGCACCACTGCAGACAGGTGTCATGTCAACCGCTTTCCTAACGAACAGCTTATGACACCACGGCCTGAGGTAGCGTTCAAATCTTGTCGGGCGTAAGTAAGCTACATTGAAAGACCAGAGCTGGTCCAGTCGTCTTGGAATAGCTTTTGCAGCACTAACAGAGACGAACCACCACAAGCCCAAAAATTGCTGCAAGTTTGGATGGGTTAGTTCTAGCATCTAGCTCCGCATAAGTCTGAGTGGTTGTATCCCCACAGGGGTTGGGTGTGCATCAGGAAGAAGATACTCCTTCAGTGATGCAGTCCAAAATGCTAGGTGTACTCAGACAGCACTGCAAAATATTGGTGGTAGCTCCACCCATTGCTGTCACAATATTTAATGACAGGGGGACAAACAAATTCAATGGTTATGAGTACCCAGTGGCTACTGATCTTTGGGGGGTTGAAAAAATTACACAGAATGTCTGGGTTCTTACCCACATTAGCTACAGAACAAGCCTCTGTATGTTGTTAAGAATCTCTCCGTCTCATTCATCTGAGCAGCTCATCTGGTGTGTTGATGCCGAAGATGCATAACGGCCAGGGAGGTATCTGCGCCTCGTTGATTCTATCCATGAGCCACACGACGTGGCTGGAGAACAGCCATCGCCGGACCCTCCCACACAGACGGGCCAACTCGTTGGGTGCTTCCTGCAAACAAAAGAGATCTTACGGTGAATAATCAGAAGATGGGGATTTTTTCCGCCGATTGCGGATTTTCCGTTTTTGATGCCCCAGGGGTTCGTTTTGAGATCAGTTGTAAATCCGTTGAGAAAATTGAGGGTGGAGGGGGGGGGGGTAGAGGTAGGTTTTTTGTTATGATGAAGCTAATGTACGGCGAGAAGTCGATCGATATTGTGTTCTCACATTGACTCCGTTCTCAAATGAGATGTTTCCGGTTTCTGCTGGGCCAGTCGAGACTGCTGTCTTCTTTTGTTTTCATTTTTGCGGCGGGTTAACCGAAACCATCAAAGCGAAGTTGATTGTTTGAGAACGCGGCAAACTGTTTGCGAATTTTTTTCCTGACGCCATTTTCTTTCGGTTTGACGCGAGTGGCGAAAAACCAGAATGTTTCGTCAGATAGCAGAAAGCGAGAGGACGCTTTCTTGCGATGAAGTCGATGCTTCAGTTAAAAACAAAATGGATTGAAGTGGTTGGAGGAGGAAGTGGAGGCAAAAAAAGTGATGCTGACAGTTCAAAGGCGCCGTCAGCCACAGTGTGATTCTCAGACTGAAAGACTGCATTGTAGGAAAAATCCCTATCAGGACAAGCAGTCTGCTCATGGTGTAATGACGCGATTCAAGTATGGCTCACGGGGCAAGTCCAGCATTTGCTAAACACGTTTCTTGCTGAAAAGCCCTAGCAGAGTGAAAGATGTCTTACAAACGAGACTCTTGGATCGTTTGGAGCATCGGGAGTCTTACACACCACCCCACTCCCACCCGTCTCTCTCTCTCTCTCTCTCTCTTCTCTCTTCTCTTCTGAAGAGTAAGCTTATGTTTTGTTGAAGTAATGATATTAATAATATTGCACAGTATCTCAGATAGATATGATGAATCGGTGAAACCCCCCCCCCCCTTTTTTGTCTTTCTTTTCTTGATGTAATGCCCCAATCCATCAAGTGATTATCTTTGCAATGAGGTTCTTTTGAAAAAAGGGGTTACTTCATGTCCACAGTATAGGCCTACCATTGTGTAGTCATTATTTTACGTAATAAATAGCTTACAAACAAACTATTTTAGTGAGAGAGAGATCAAACAAAAGATTTGCAGGGTGTTATTGACAGTCTACAGAAAGGCAAACAAAAACATGAGAACGTAACAAACAGACGATAGTACGGAAAAAGTTACTAGTAGTATGTTAGTAGTAATAATAATAAGAATAATGTTTTTTACCTATAACCACGCGTCACAAAATGTTTTTTTTGGTCTAGAATCTTGGGGGGAAAAAATCAGTTGCACACATTCATACAAACGAGCAGACGGCAGATATGCATGCATACTTATCTCTGGTGATAGATTTAGCAAGTGAACATCTTAATGTTGAGGAGTATCAGAAGTGGTGGGGAAAGTGTTTTTTTTTTTTCTTCATTGTAATAGAGATGGATCAGTTGAAAAGAAAAAAAAAAATGCTTGTGGGCCCACACAATGAGTTAAACCTTCTCAATTTGCACACTTGAATTGATACTTAGTCAACTCTCTAACTTATAGTATTCTATAAAGAATCAGAATCTCCGTGGTCATTTTGAGGACAAACTATAAGAAAATATTTGATTGGTGTTCAGGTAAACTTTCTTAATTAAGTATTTAGAGGATGGCTATTACTATTAGAAACTAACTGTCGCTAGAACTGTAGTGATGTGAAGGACAGTAATGAGAACTGACTTGCATGCTGGAAAAATTGTGTGGATATTAGAACTGGAATTCACCAATCTGTGTCAATGGTCTTAATGATTTCCAGACAGACATCAATGGCGAGGTGAGAAATTTTTTTTTGTAGGATCAAGGTTATTAATACTTTTGAATACTTTGGTGTTCAGATGCTGATTTTTGCAGGTTATTCTAAAAAAATCTTCAGCTTCAGGGGGCTTGCCCTGACCCCACCAGGGGCCTTGCCCTGGACCCCCCACCGGCTCCTTCAGCCAGCCCCGGTCCCCGCCACTTTTTTTCCTCCTTTTTCACATTATGAGAATCCCATTCTCTGGTGATCAAGAGATATCTACGCTGCCAAAGTATTTTTCATAGCACTAAATTGTTCTGCTTTTGCAGGCACAAGAATGCTGCATGGACACTGGAAGTATGGAATGATCGATGGTGGGGGAGGGGGGGGGGGGGGCCAAAGGGCCGATTCGATTTTCCCCTGTGATTGAATCGGGGTGGAGGGTGGTGAGTGTGGGTCTTCGGGGGCGTTGGGGGGGGGGGGGCGGGAGGGGGCAGGCCGAGGACCTTGGGGGGGGGTCTAACCTGGTTCCGGAACATCCCCCTCCTGCGCCAAAAAAAAAAAAAAAAAGAAGAGAGAGAGAGAGAGCGAGAGGAGGGGGGAGAAGGTGGCTTGTGTTTTAGAGTTGTTGTTTGTATGACGCAGAGAGAGAGTGAGAAGAGAGATGAGAGGGAGAAGTGTGTGTAGAGTGTCAGTTTGTTTGGAAGTGTGAGTGTGTGGATAGAGAGAGAGAGGAGTGTGTTTTGAGTTGGAGGATGGAGTGTTGGGAGAGGAGAGTGAGTGTGTAGGAAGAGATGGAGTATTGTGTGAGAGAGTAGAGTTGTGGAGAAGAGGAGAAGAGTGTTATTGAGAGTGAGTGAGAGGGAGAGGAGGAGTGTTGTGGAGAGAGTAGAGTAGTGTTGAGAGAGTGAGAGGAGAGATTACGGAAGAAGGCGTGGTTGTGTTGTTTTGACGACGGGTGAATGTGAAGAGTTGAGTGTTGAGGTAGGAGGAGGAGGAGAATTGAAGAGGAGAGTGTGTTGTGTGTTTTGTGAGAGAGTGTTTTGAGAGTTGTGTGGTGTTGTAGATGGGTGGAGGGAGAGAGGGTGGAGAGTGGAGAGGGTGTTTTGTTGTGGAGAAGATAGTGTCTGAGAGAGAGAGTGAGGAGAGAGTTGAGTGATAGTTGCGGAGGACGGAGTGAGAGTTGGAGGAGAGGAGTAGTGAGAGAGAGTAGACGAGAGAGTGTTATAGAAGGAGAGTAGGAGAAGGAGCGTTAGGTTTGTTTGTTGTCTTTATATGTGGGTTGTTGTCGGAGAGTGGAGAGAGGAGAAGTGGAGTGGATGGAGAGAGAGGAGAGAGTTTTGTAGTAAAGTGTGAGGAGAGGTGTTGATGGGAGGTGAGTGAGAAGTATGAGAGGAGAGAGGAGGAGTGGGGAGAGATAGTGTTTTTTGTGAGAGGAGGATGGAGACGAGAGTTGTTGGTGTTTTGTATTGTGTTTAGAGAGTAGAGAGAGGGGGAGAGTAGTTGCGAGAGGGAGAGAGAGTTAGTATGGAGAGTAGGAGACTGAGTTAGAGTGTGGAGTAAGAGTGTGGAGAGAGGAGAGTTTGAGAGGAGGAGAGTTGTGGAGAGTTTGTGATGAGAGAGAGTGTGAGGAGAGTGGGAGAAGGAGAAGTTTGTAGAGGTGGAGAGAGTGTTGGAGGAAGTGTGGATGGGAGAGGGTTGTTGTGTTGAGAGGAGGAGTAGTGAGTTGGAGGAGAGTAGTGTGAGGAGAAGAGTTGGAGGAGAGTGATTGTGTGGAGAGAGAGGAGAAGAAGAAGTGTTGAGAGAGTGGTGAGAGGAGAGGGTTGTTGCTTTTTGGAGTATTGAGAGAGAGCAGAGTGTTGAGAGTGAGAGTGTGAGTGGAGTGAGAAGTAGTGAGTGCGGAGAGAGTTGTGTGGGTAGTTGTTTTGTTGTTTGTCATGAGAGTGTGAGAGGAGAGAGGAGAAGAGTGGAAGGAGAGTTTGGAGCGAAGAGGTTGTGTTTGTTTGTTTGTTGTTAGTTTTGTTCGTAGTGAAGAGAGGGAGAGAGTCGAGTAGAGAGAGTTGGTGGAGAGTTGAGTGTTGGTGTTTTTTTTGTGAGAAGAGAGAGAGTTTGTAGGGACTACTTTTCTAGGAGAGAGTGAGTATTTGTGTGTTCGAGGTTAGAGTGTAGTGTGAGTAAGGGAGGAATGAGAGATAGTGAAGAGGAGAGTAGTGAGGGGTGTTGAGTGAGAGTGTGTAGTTATGAGAGAGTTTTGAGAAGTGTGTGAGGAAAGGGGGGAGGAAGGAGAGTTGAGTGAATAAGAGAGATGGTGAGTGTAGTTA
This sequence comes from Conus ventricosus, assembly GCA_018398815.1. Taxonomy (NCBI): domain Eukaryota; kingdom Metazoa; phylum Mollusca; class Gastropoda; order Neogastropoda; family Conidae; genus Conus; species Conus ventricosus. Next base: position 22,241 of record JAFLJL010001916.1, read on the forward strand.
GTCTTTAGGGTAACGGAGTGATAGAGGCTAGAGGAGGAGAGAGTTGTTGTGTGTGTTGGTGTTTTTTTGTTTTTTTAGAGAGAGTGTTGAGGAGGAGAGTGAGGTTTGAGGGAGAGGAGTAGAGTGTTTAAGTTTGTTGTTTGAGAGTAGCAGAGTTGTGGGAGTGTAGGGGAGGAGTAGAGAAGAGAGAGGGAGGGAGTTGAGAGGTTGAGAAGTGGAAGTGTTGTGTTGTTGTGTGTTTGTGTGTGTGTGTATGTGTGGTGTGTTTTATGTTGTTTTGTTTGTTGTGTGTTGTTTGGTGGTTTTGGGTTTGTGTTTAGTGTGTTGGTGTGTGTTGTTTGTGTGTGTGTTTTCTTGTATTTGTTGGTTTGTGTTTTTTTGTTTTGTGTTGATTTGATGTGTGTGTGTTTGGTGTGTGGTTTTTGTGTGATGAGTGTGTGTTGTTTCTTATAACACAGTGTTTCCACTGTTAATTATCAAATAATATTTGGTGTGTTTTTTTTTCTTTCTCGCCTCAACTTGCTATATTATACCTATAAAGTAGTATTCTACTGTTGTAATTGTAATACCTTTTTAACTCGAGTGTTGTCAATTATTTCATGCTTCCTATGATGAAAATTGTCAAAAGCAATATGTGAGAGAGGAATGGGGAGATGGGGGGAGTGGTTAGTGATAACAGCAACAAAGTGCAAATTGTGGGGTAAAGTTAAGTGTATCTAAACATTAAGGTATTGCCTGTAGAGTTGTTGTTACATGATCAAAATCAAGCCAAAGTTTGAACGTACAATCATTTACTTTTGTTTTAGATGTTTTTATGTTTTTTCTTTATAGTTTAAGTCTTTTGTCATTTTGTATCAGCGTGTAATTATAGTGTTGTGTCCCTAGATCTCACAAGAGCGCACTAATCTGTCAGACATGGTAACATAGCAGAAAACACCAATGGTTTTCGGCCAATGTCTGTGCAGATTCTCAATCTGTCAGGAGACCCTTTCTTTGCCTTTTCAAGATACGTTGTTGTCTTAGTTCGGGAGTGTTGCCTGACACAAGGGGCTTGTCCTTGACGCCAGGGGCACGCCCTGGGGCCTCAAAATCTGGTTGTGTAACCCCCCTTTTCACCAGGTCCGGGCCTGGGGAGTGGGGGGGGGGGGGGGGGGGGGGGGTTGTTTATTTGTGTTTTTGTTTGTGGTGTTGTTGGTTGTTGTGGGGGTGTTTTGGTTGGTGAGACTGTTGTTTTTTTTTGAGCATGGTGGTTTGTTGAGTAGTTGGGCTGTCTTTTATTGTTGATTTTTCAGTGAGGTTTTTTTTTGTTTTTTGAGCTGTAGTGGGTTGGGGTGTGCATTGGATTTTTGTGAGTGTGTGTGGGTGTGTTTGTGTTGGTTTGGGGGTGTTGTTGTTGAGCTTGTTGTTTGTGTTTTATTTTTTGAGGGGGTGAGTTGAGTGGTGAGCTGTTTGAGCTGTTGTTGTTGTGATTGTATGTTGGTTTGAATTTGTGTCTAGTTGGTGGTGGATTGATGTAGAGCTTTGAGGTGGAGCTGTGTGTGTTTTTTGAGGGTGAGGGAGTTTGAATTGTTTTTGTTGTTTTTTTGGTTGTTGAGAGTGTGTGTTTTGGTTGAGTTTTTTGTGAGGCTTTGTTGTGGCCAGTTTGGTGGTTGAGCAATGAGTTGTTTTTGTTTTTTTTTTTTGGGAAGCGGTGCATTTTTTTGCATTTTTTGGTGCATGTGCTGCATTTGAGATGTATGTTGTTTGTTTGGCTTTTTTTTGTTTGCATTTTTTTGCTGTTTTTTTGTGTTTTTTGTTTTGGGGTGATGTGAAGTGCTGTTTTTTGTTGTTTGCTTGTTTTTTTGGTGAGCTTTGGGCATTTGATTTTTTTTTGTGCCATTTGCAGATGGTAGAAGCTGTCTAAGTTGCGTTTTAGTAGCTGTTGCATTTTGGGCTGTGATTGCGCATTTTTGTGAGCAGGAAAGTGGTTTTAAATGCTGTTTTTGTTTGTTTTGCTTTGGGTGCTGTGCACTTTTTGCATATTATTGTTTTTTTGTAGGCTGTTTTGGGCATACTTTGTTTTTGATGAGCTTGTGTTTGTTGATTTTGTGGTTTTGGGTGGGTGGGGGGGGTGGGGGGGGGGTTGGGGGGGGGGTGGGGGGGGGGGTGGATAGGGGGTTTGGGGGGGGGGGTTGGGGGGGGGTTGGTTTGAGTGAAGCTGGTGATTTGATTTCATTTCAAAAGTTGGGGGACCATGGACATGAGGAAAGTGAAATTATGATGTATTTCCGACAAGGAATCCAAGATGTGAAAGATGGCTCTGCCATTAAATTATACTTTAAAAAATTCAAGGGAGGTGGGATATTAAACCCAACCCCAATACTCCGGCTAGTCTTTATGTCTATACTGGCCCCGCATTCTTATGAAGAAGCCAAGAAGTGAGAGGAGGGCTCGACTTTGCAAAAGCGCAGGCCTTTGCCTCATCAGGAGCACATGGAAGACAGTGGAATATGCTGAAGACAAGAGTTACGAATTTCAAATCAAATGTAATAAGCCCCTTCTTTATGGTATCAGAATCATGGGAAGATGACAAAAATCGCAACAAATAGATGTCTTCCAAAAAGATGTCAGAGATTTAGATTTTGGCGAATACCATCACCAATGAAGAACTCAAAGAGCGAACTGAACCTCTCAACGCAATCAAACGAAGGCGTGGGATGGTAGGCTTGTGTCGCAGCAGGACAACAGCCATTTCCAGAATCCGCCATCGATGGATCTGATGGGAAAGAAAAAGAGGACGCCCCAAAGAAACTTGGAGGAGAACAGTTAGGAGAGGTGAGAAGAAAGGACAATGGTTTGACTTGGTGCCGTCTGGGAACGTGTTTCAGGACCGACTCAGTGGGGGGCTCTGGTCGAGGCTTATTGTAAGCAAAGAGAATAGATAGACTGGCCGCATCAGGAGAATATTTGGCTCTATAAAATAGAAACAAAGTCGGGGGCTGAAAATGAAATAAAAAAGAATTGGAAAAAATGATATAACAACAAAAACAAATGGCATGAATTGAAGACTATAGTTGATGAGAAAAGTTATGACAACAGGTAAGGACATTAATGTAAGTAAAAAACAAATTATTAAAAAATATTATTTTCCTAGGTAGCAATGTCCTTTTTCACATGCACATGGGAAAAGCCTTGAGTTTGTATCCATTTCCTTTCAGCCACTTGTAATGCGTACCAGGTGTGTGGGGTTTTGTTGTGTTTTGTCAAGGGTGTCATTGACGTGTCTTACACGATTGAAAACCAAATTCAATATGTGAATCAACAGCGACAGAAAAATCAATAGTAGAAAAACAAATAAATGATGTGTTCATACCGGAGCTGGTTAGAATTCTTGCTGGTGGATTCCAGATGAGGTCCTGGAATTACCAGGAAGTCGAGTGAAGCGATTTCGTGACAACTGGTAGCCATTCGGCTTGTCGAAGTTGTGGGTAAACCATTTGTTCTCCCGGACTTGTGCGGGTTCTCGAACCGTCTCTCTGGAGATGCAGATAAAAATACTGTGTTATGTTTCAGTATTTTTGTTATATTAGAATAAAAAAGGTTTTGTAACAATATATGCAATGCAAACTTACATACATGTGATTGTTGTAGAAGGATCAGGAGTTGGTTTATAAAACAATTAAATTATCAAAAAGAAAATAACGATAAAATAAAGTATGGTAATGTAGTATACGTTTAAAAAACTGCTATCAGTATCACTATATAAAAAATATTCCCAATTTTATTTCTTGAACGGGAAATTATGATGACAGTGGACAATTATGATAAAACAGTATTGTCTTATTTGCAATTTATTCAATTCATATAAACATGATCTGATCAATTTTCATATAACACAAACTGAATAGCTTCAGTAATGTTTAAGATTAATGGTGGTGTAAAAGACTACTGCACAGTGAGTAAAATAATCAGGCTTTGTTTTCGAAATCTTTGGTATGATCTTGAATGCACACAAAAGATGGAGTGAGGAAGGCCCAAAGATAATACCTCATGGTTAAGATTGCCAACAAATTAAGAAGCAGTAGGCATAGGAAGACATTTTGGGATGAGGTTGGCCAAGTGGTGGATCAGAATTTTTGCTTCTGTGATCCAATAATATAAATTGGGAAACAGGGAAGGTGTGTGTGTGTGGGGTGGGGGGGGGGGGGGGGGGGGGGGATTGGAGGGGGGGGGGTGGGCTACTAAGAGGCATGGCTTTTTTCAGACAAGATGGGATACTCAAGAGGAGGGGAGGGGGAGGGGGGGGGGGGGGGGGAGGGAGGAGGAGGGTATCTATTCCACTGAGAAGTATGATAGTGAGGAATGTAAATCATATTAGATTATCATGAATCAGGATAGTTTTCAAGATATGAGTGCTCAGGAGAAACAGTGACTGAGTGAGAGATCTTAGTTTCAAGCCTTACAAAAACTAGTTAATTGTAGTAAAACGAAGGACAGACACACACATACATAATCAAGTTATGTAAAGGCCCACAAAAGAAAATTTCACAAAACGAATAGCTGGATGGTGTTGTAAATCACGCAATGCACAGACAAACAATACAAATCAAGTTCTGTAAAGCACACCAAGAATATTCACTCGTAAAATGAACATACCTCTAGAGAAGAAGGAATGGAAGGGGATTGCGCTTTTGAAAAAAAAGCAGAAAGTCAAAAGGAAGAAATTAGATAAGAGGTTATGCTGATAAAGCGAAGTAGGTCTGCAACGAGAAAAGCGTCAATGGATACACAGTTGTATATTCAGTATAATCCTTGTCAAATTTTGAAAAAGGACAGTATTTACGTATTGTTTTATCCTTACGTTGTTTTATTACAAGTTCAACAGTAAGTTCTTGATGATTTTCAAAGTGCCAACAATTTGTTACTCTCCTAACCATGAATTCATCAATTAATCAATCCAATTTGGGGAATTTATTATTCGGATGAGACCTTTAATTGTGGAACTCTGTTTCATATTAAAATCCGTAAAAAGTAGTTCTTAATACACAATGAAACTTCATAAATAGTAAAACATTCAAATACTCATGCGTCACACCACACACCACCACACACGCACGCAAAACACTAACACACACACACATTACACAACACACACAAAAAACAACAACACATCAAAGAATGAAATCAGTCCCCACATAATTTGACAATTGATACAAACACACACAAGCACACAAACACATAAAGTAGTCAAAAACATTTACATTTCTCATGACTTAAAACAATATAGATTAATGTTTATATATGAGAAAACTATATTTAAAATTACAAGTTCCAATTAAGCAAAATCAGCTACATTATTGTCCATATCCCTTACTACAATATAACACAATTATTATTGTCTAATAGACCAATTCATTTTGCGAAATTTATTCCTTGCAACATGAAAATATATATTTTTATTAATGCAGCAAAATAAGCCTTAGGTTTGAGGGGTGTGGGAGGGGGGAGGGGGAACTTACCTTAGATGATGAGCATGTGCAAAAATCGTGAAAGTAGCATTGAAGAGGGAAGCAAAATCGCCAACATGTCAATGACGTTGTGTCTCAGAAATTCTGGAAACGAATGTACCGCTCTAAACGGAAATGATATGATAAATTTATTCATGGGTCAAGTTCAGCAATGAATGGCGGTTGATTGAATAGCTGGATGTGCAAATTAGGCCACGCGATTTTTTTTTTTGGAAAAGCGGCATTTGATTTTCCCGTGCGGGTCTACAAATTATGAAAAAATTAAGGAAACAAAATAATGCCAGCAAATTTTCTGATCAACATATGTATTTTCTACACGATATATCATTGTCCAAGTGTTATCATTAGAAAAATAATTTTAGCTTACATAATTTGCTTTATATTACTGCGGGCACCTCGGCTAGAAAATCGTTGCAATTTTGGGCTCATGTTTTTTTTATTTTTCAAAATAAAAGGATTTTGAAGTGGTTCAAATCTAAATCAATTAAAACATTGTAATGAACAATATACCAAAGTTTGTGCTTGTTGCACGATGTGCACAATTCGCTTAATTCTACAACATAGAACCCGCCTAAAGGGTGCAATTGGCTGTGTGAGGTGAAATGTAACAAAGAGTTACTTCCTTCCTTGGGGGGTTTTCGACTTTGTCGACATCGGCGACAGTGCAACTAACGACTTTGCTTGAGAATCGCTCAAAAGTTAATAAATGAAAAAAAATGATTACTATTCAATTTCTGGAATGATGGAGTTGATCATACGAAATCCAAGGCATGTGGTCTGCGCACCAGACGACTTCTGCAGTGACCTACATTGCATCGTTAATTATTTTTGTTTTCGGTACGAGCGCGTACACTACGGAAGAGTTTCAAAGCTACAAGGTTGAAGGCCGTACAGATGTTCATTTCTGGTGGGTCGTGATATTGGATACGACGGATGGTGCAGAACATTGTCGTTCAGCAAAGGTATGTTTCATTAATTTGTTCTTCAGTCAGTTTAGTACATAGATCTGTGTGGTGTGCTGATGTTGTGTGTGTGTGTGTGATGTGTGTGTGTGTGTGTGTTGTGGGTGTGTGTGGCAGTATGTATGGTAGTGATTGCGTTGGTGCATCTGTGTATTGTACAGCACGTGTGTGCCTGTGCTGCTGAGTCAGTGTGTGTGTACATGTATACCTGTGTGTGTGTGTGTGTTGTGTGTGTGTATGTTGCAAGTTTGCAAAATGCATGATGTTGTAATACAGTGGTGTTGTTATGATATTTTGATCTGATTAATAAAGCTCATCTTTCCTGTCAGGTATTGTGGGATGAGTGATTTGAAGAGAAAGTGTTAGGCTTGAATATGCCAGACACATGTTGGAAAATGGATTGATTGTCTTCAGCATCGACAAGCAACATTCTGAGAAGCGACCAGTGGAAAAGACAATCGAAACAGAAACAGATGAACGTTTTTGCTTTTGTAGGGAGGGGGGATATGGGGATGGTGCTTGCGATAACCAGACTGTCGTTGGGTGGTTTCATTTTGCATGTGTTGGGTTGTTGGAAATCAAAGCAAAGTGTGCATGGTTTAATGCCCTGATTGCGACTCAGGATTCAAGACAAAAGAAGTTCAAAGTCTTAATTTGTTGACTTAATTAAAATTACATGTGTGTAATGCTATTGTGTGTGTGTGTGTTGTGTGTGTGTGTGTGAGTGTGTGTGTGTGTGTGTGTGTTGTGTTTGTGTGTGTGTGTGATGATACTTGTTTTTACATAATTCTGTGTGATGTATGTTGTGTGTGTGTGTGTGTTGTGTGTATGTGTGTGTGTGTGTGTGTGTGTGAGTGTGTGTGCGTGTGTGTATGTGTGACACAAGCAAATACTTGTGAACATGCCTTGTAATTGAAAAAAATGTTCAGATGCTAATGTCCTTTATACTTAAACAGTTTTGTGCATGATTTAATGTCAGCCAGTGTTACAGCAAAGTTCTTGTGGTCATTCAGTGACTGAAAATTGATGAAATTCATTGTGATGGTTAATGTCAGAGCTGTGGACCATGCAACAGCTTCTTGTGGTTTCAGTGATGAGATATTTGGATGAAACTGGTGTAAGCTTTGTGTCTGTGTGTGTGTGTGGTGGGGGGTGGAGATGCTCATTTTTTATACATGTATTTCTAATGAAAATAATGTATTGTTTATTATTCACTGTAACATAAAAGGGTTTATTGTGCTGATATCATATGTCAGCCAGTTGTAGAAGAAACAGCCTTTTGTGGTTTTAGTGCAGAGATAGAAGAAAACTGGTGCTTAGCTGTGTGTGTGTGTGTGTGTGTGTGTGTGTGTGTGTGTGTGCACGCTTTATTTCTAAATGCTATTTCTGGTGGTCATTTTTTTTATTGGATTATTCATGCATCACTATAAGAGTTGATTGTGATGATTTCATGTGTCAGCTGATTGTGAGAAGCGACTTTTCTTGGATCAATTAAATGACTGGAATAGTTGAACAGTTCGATGTAAGTTGGTGTGTGTGTGTGTGTTGTGTGTGTGTGTGTGTGTGTGTGTGTGTGTGTGTGAGTGTGTGTGTGTGTGTGTGTGTAAGTTATTTGTCTTTTTTGTCGTTTGTAATATGAAGCATGTTTGCCTAAAATATCTTTACAACTGATGCAAAATATTAGGTATTCATTCTTTTTATGTAACAATAGGTGGAAACATGTTAACCAGAAGCACATGACACTGTCCAATTTTATCTAGAGTTGTTTCGTGTTACCAGTCGAGTTAAACAGTAGTTATATGGGAATGGTGCTGTAAGAATTGTGTATTTGCTGCTTACATCCAATCACGTTCCAACAGAATTCGTAAGGGTAAATTTCTTGATGATTCAATTTCTATTGCACTGAGTTTGAGTTTTACCTTTTGTGAATGATGCATGGAATTTTCACTTCAGCCCTTGCATTGCTACCTGTCAGCAATATAAAATCTGTTGCCAAACAATGTATTTGGGAGGAGATTGTTCAAGTATCCAACCTTCACAAACTTTTTTTTGTCATAGCCCTTGACCCCATCTTTGGATATAAAAGAATGTGTCCCTGAGGTGTAATTGAATGAGATATTGATTGTGTTGTTGTGGTCTATAATTTGACCATGTCAGTGCACTTGTGTCGCACTGTAGGGCTTCTCAATGAATATTTCAAGCAGGTCAATTATTGAACAATCGTCGCATGGATACACCTTAAATGAACAGGCAAATTGTGAATAATATGTTGTCTGGCCAGAAAACAGTGCATTGAGCCTGTAGTAACAAGAAACATGTATTTGTTTTATGAAATACTTTGGAGGAGTGGATCTTGAACTCAGAAGATGTAGGCCAGGGTTGCAAAGGAGTATTCAGTCTCATTGGATCAAAGTAACATCAAAGCTGGAAGTGAGTAAGGCTCGTCTTGTATTCTGGGGGCATATGAGAAGCAGAAAACCAAAAGGACTGAAGTGCTGAAAGTCAGTCAGGTCCTGTGAGTATTGACTGTGTCGTCTTGATGTGCAGAGATGCAGAGTCTTTTTTGCTGGCAAGGGCCTCTGTTCAGTTGAGGTTTTCTGAGTCGTTGTTTAGTTCACTTCATTAAACTTGTTCTTTTACTGTTAGGCTGTCAGTTTGTGATCGGTCTGACAAACGTCCCAAATCATCACTGTCAGGGTTGTGGTGACTGAATGTCAGTTCTTTTACAATGGTTTCAGTGTATCATACACAGGAATGTCTTTCCAAAATGTGATTGGTTTCACTTTAGTAATTCATTCACTTGTTGTTGTTTGTCTTTAATGTTGTTATGTTTCTGTTTTTGATGCCTCTCATACCATTTCTTTAGTTTTGTAGGCCTCATATCCAGCTTCAGAGTTTGCGTTACAGCTGGGGTTGGTGCATATAATGTAAGCTTCACTCTTAATTACCATAATTTACATTACAAAACATATCAGTAACAAAATGAAAATGATCACAGAAAATAGTTCATATTAAAAAGTTTTCAACTGAATGAGATTGGGATTTACTGAAATGGGCCTTAAAACTTTTAGACAAACAAGGAACATACAATCAAAAAACAAAAACAAATGAAAAAGATAGCAAATGAAGAAAATATTTTCAATATATTTAAACTTTATACCAGTATTTTAAGTAATAACACACACACACACAACACACACACACAGTGTGTGTGGTGTGTGGTGTGTGCACGAACACGTGGGTGCACACGCCAATCAATACAACTAGGATAAGTGGTGTCAAGTTAGATTACTTTAAGAAGGAAGAAGCACAGTCATCATCTGTTGCAATGAAAATATTATTATATCTCTTGAACGTCTTTTCTTACTTTTGAACGTTCTTTGCTTATTTCAGTGATTTAATGCCGTTTGTACTGATCTAAGATTAAAAGATCAGAGGCAAAACATTTTTAAAAAGTCCTACAGAAAATGTTTTCCCCTAGCTGCCTTCTGCTGCACGCAGACGAGGCATCCGGTTCACAAAAGGAGCCGCGACTCAGAGGAAGAGAGAGCTCTAAAGCGAAAGTAGACTGTCTTAGATGTTGTGTGCACGAAAACAAAACAGAAATACAAAGGTAAACAGACATACAGCAACACAAAAAAACGTACATTTACAAAGTGGTCGGAGCAAACTGATTGTTGGAAGTGTTCAGACAAATGTAACGGCATCCTTGAGTCGAAGTTGGGCCACAATTCTCTCAGTCTCCTCGTTGTTAGGTCTTCGATTATCTCCCTTCGTTGTTATACGGTCGGTATGGAAATAAGCCTAACTTTTCCGACTTTGTTGTTTATTGTGACAGCCTTTCACGCAACAATTTTTTGACATCTTGCACATGAAGTTCTTTTTTATATATATTTTCTTCTGCAACCACGCGGAGCGTGGTAAGTCTGCAGCCAGAAGGTTCTGTGCATTGGTTCAGCCCCAAGAACGAACGATAACTTTCCCGCACTTGTGGAGTCATCTCGCAGAACTCTGTCGTAAATTGTTACAAGTGCAAAATACACAGAAAAAGAAAAAAAGAGGGAAATTTCATGAACCAGTAATTCCCATCCGATTCGAAGTGCATTGATGCAAGTGTCTGAAGGTCAATCTGAGAAAATACACACAAGGGGGTGAGTGTTGCTGAAAAGTAAGCATTGACACCAGTGAAATAACTTCTTGTCCTTTGTACATATTGACGTTCAACAGGTAACCACCTTAATAAACCATTTTCCATTGATACATCACAATGAAAAGTCAAACATCGGGTCCCAGAGGCCCACATTCATGACTTGCAAGACCAGACAATCAGATCTGTATGCAACTAGGGCAAAACCATTAAAAAATAAAATATAATATGGCGATGGCCCAGTTTGCAGTGCAATCGGCCCGAAACGGAATAACAACCTGCACCAAATCATGACACAGCTGCCAGCACAGGAAAAATGTGATAAGCAGCGACTGGTCTAAAAGGTAAAACAAGTCGCGTTACAATTCCAATGACATTAAAGGTCAATAGTATGGGAAAACGGTAAGTCGATGGAGGAAAACATTTTTAGCATGAAACAGAAAGAGTTAAATTGAGTTTACTTGATTCTGTGTATTTGTCAAATTAAAACAAAATGGAAGCAAAGACTATACCAGACAGATCATTTCTGTTTAGGGCTTTTCAGTCTGTTTAAAACTCAAATTTTCAAATAATTAGTATTGTTTATATTTACCATCAATGCGCAGACAAAAAGAACAAGGTATAAAACTGTATCAAATAAACAAATAACAAAATTAATTATTATTTATAACTATTTACCATCAATGAACATAAACAAATAAGGAAAAAAGTAACCTTTCACTTGATTTTATACCTGTAGCGAAAACGTAGTTTACTTTTCGGTTTTGTCGTTGAAATGGAATCCATTCCATTCATAAAAAAAGGTTACCGTTACATAATTACACAATGTTCATGGCATTGCCCCTGGACTTAGAGGAAGGGAGAAAAAAACTTAAGAAAGGCTAGTACAAAGAAGAAGGGTATTACAAGCGAAAAGAATGAAGAAAGAGAGGGAGAAGAGCGACAGGGAGAGGAGTGGTAGATGTTACAGAGGAAAGAAACTGACAGATAAACTGAGACAGCAAAGCAGAAACTTGACAGAGTTACATCTGTTCCATGTCTCATGACTGTTATAAGCTTAGGGATACAGATTGAAAATCGTCATCGTCTTGTTTACACTCATTGGCCATAACAACAGAAATGATTTTGCTTGTAACTGTCTATCGCCTCATATTCAATAGTGTATCTTGAAGAGAGAGGAGATGGGGGGAGGGCGGGGGGGGGGGGGGGGGGGGGGGGTTAACAGTTCACTGGATCTAATCTAATCCAAGCAGACATTTTGATTCTTTCTTTGTTTCTTCTGTAAGTTGTAACACACAGTATTTAACGGATGTCCAACTTCTGCGGCGCGATTGGTTCTGAGCTCAGCTTTTTCGTGCATCATGCTTCTGTGGGGACTCTGTTCATGTTTAATGCAAATGGGGACTCACTGTTGTGCACAGCGCTATCTCATATTTGCTCCATGGTCTCTTAGTTGCCTCGGTGTCTTTGTCTGCAATGGCGTTCTTTGTCTGCTTTGAAGTTCTTGGATTTTGAAATGCACAAGTCAGGCTCTGAAGTTACTCACCAGTTGAGGACAATTGCGGCGGGTCCAGAGTGGGTTTGGGCATGACCACATGACATTCATTATCTGACATCTCAGATGTTCAACCTTACAATGTTGCTGGAGAAATTTAGCGTTCCTCATCAGCGTCCTCAACATTGTTTGCTTTTTGTATGGATCCAGCTCTCTTTATCAAGTTTCACCATCTTCGTCTGATGGTCAATCCGCGATTCACTTGAAGAGAATGCTGGCCACATTTGCTTTTTGCAAAATGTCAAGTGGTTGGCGATAAAAATGACTGTGGACACGAATGTCATGGCCAAGGAAGGATGCCAGTTGGTCATGCTTTAACTTGGAGACTCTCCCTGCTTGATTAAGGTCGCAAGCTGTTGGCGAAGAGCGTTGCAGTGAACAAGGTTGGATCCGTAACACCAGGTTTCAGAACTTCAGGGTCCCCATATAAGGAGGTGTTCTGTCGGGGGTCATGAACATGTATTACTTTCAATTAAGATGCGGCCATGAGGACAAGCAGCTTTTCAATGCTTTGAACCATTAGGAGTCAAAAGAATGGGCACTGCCCTGTTGAATTGCCTCTGATTTCCACTCTGTGAAGCAATGAACTAGTTTCTTTTCAGGACTGTTAGTCTTCAAGAAGCATTTTCTTTGGTGGAGCGTTCTGTGGCTCTACTCTGATGGTTAGTCGGAACACTTCATTCGTTGCACTTCTCCACCACGTTTTCTGTTTGTAAATGTGTTGGATGTAGTGTAGCTTTTGCCAACGTTCATAGAGGTCCTTTGGTTGTTCTTTCTGAAGAGGAATTCACTTTCTGGACACTTCCAGAGATGGGATCAGATGACATGCCTTACCGTAGGAATAGCCGTATTTGTTACGCAAAAACATTTAAAAATCGAGGTTGTTACCGGACGTTAGGTTTTCCATACAAATTGTTCGGGAAAAAAACAAGCCAAAAAAACAAAAAACGAATCAAGAGTGGACAATTTTTCCAGAGGGAAAACCGGGATGACGGTTATTGGCGATTGAATTTGAAGGCAGGTGCGATGTGTTAGGAAAAAATAAAAATCGAGGTGTGTTCGGGACGTTACGGTCAGTGGATCGCGTGTTCGAAAAAAAAAAAAAAAAAAAAAAAAAAAAAAAAACGAAATCAACGAGTGGACAATTTTTCCAGAGGGACAAACCCGATGACGGTTAGGACGATTGAATTGAAGCGCAGTGCGATGCTCACACTGCCATATCGTCGACGAAACGTACCGAACGGAGCCGAGATTCAGACAAAGCGCGTCGACTATAAAACATGGCTAGCATGAAGACTGCGAAGCGAGTGTGCGAGACAGATGATGATGAACCTCAAAATGGACCCAGCGGCAGACGGGGAAAAAAACAAGATTCCCGTCGGCAAACCTTTCGTAAACAATACGTGAGAGGTGGTCATGTTTAAAAGAAGGACGGAAAGGGGGGAAAACTTTTGCTGGTGCACGGTTTGCCAGTGCGGTTCTCCATCGCGCATGGCGGCCAAGATGACTGTCGTGACATGTCGAATCCAAAAAAACACAAGGACTTTGAGATTTTCTTGTGGTCACACTCGCAAGATTTCTGGATTTTTCACCAGTTCGTCGACCAGCAAAGCAGAATCAACAGATGAAGTGATTCTTTGCCGAAGTTTGCTCGTCGACCTTGTTGCTGAACTGAATCTGCTTTCCCCGTTTTGGATACTTTTACAAAGCGTTCAAACTGATTTTTAAAGACTCTGATGTGGCAAAGAAGTTTCAGTGTTGGCGGAGTAAGGGGACAGCCATTATAAAAGAAATAGCGGCGAAAAACAATAGAAGACCTGGACTATGCAGACTAAAGAGTCCCTACTACGGGGTCTCTGAAGTCTGCACAGTGAAAACATGCATGACATGCAATGTACATAGTGTAGCCTAAATAAAGGCAAGTTGTTTTTTCTGCCTGAAAGAGAGGGGTTTTGCAGATTGTTATGGTGTTTGTGTGTGTGAAATGTGTGTGTGTGACTACACAGCGTGGTTGTGTCCAAAAAGAGGTTGAGTGTTCCTAAAATTTTTGAATTTTCAATTTTTTTTGATTTTTTACATCTGTTCCTGATAGTAAGATTTTGGTGGTAGGCATGTTGGATCAGTTTGGCTGTTCATCCTTGCTCTCTGACGGTTGTGATGCACAAGCTGACACCGGTTCAAACAGTCACTTTTATACAGTGTATCAAACGTTCACATTTTGTTCAGGGCAGTGTGTCCATTATAAAAAAGCTTCTGCTTTGAGAATTTGGGTGCTTTTTCAAGTGTACCAACTTTAACAAGTGATCCCTTTTAAATGTTTGTGGAATCATGAATTCACCTAGTTGTTGTTGCGGGGGATCGGGAAGTTCCAAATTGACGGGTCAGTAGCTTGAGCCCGAGATTTAAACCTGTTGAATGTTTTTCATTAACTGGAAAGTCTGCCCCAAATTTCGAAGGCTGGCGGATCTGACCTGGTGATTTTCTTTACGTCCCTGCGGTAAAAAAATCTTTCGCCCCTTTCAAGATCAGAGAATCGTTTCTTAGAAAGAACTTATTTTCATCATCCCTCATGTTTTAAATGACTTTCTGGAAGAAATCCGTGAGCACTGCTGACAAAGGCATCATCATTCACCTGCTTTACACACTGCCCTCTCTTGGTTTAGGGCGTGTCGGTTTTGTGACAGGTCATACCTGTTTAACAAGAAGATATCTCAGGAAAAGTGGGTTTTCAATTTGACAACGCCACATTTCTCATTTTGCGTTGTACAGTGTTCCTTCTTTTGGTATTGGGGGTTAAGCTGCCTTCTTTGTTTTTGATGGCTTTTATAATTATGTTTGAGTCACCCTTTATTTGCAGTTTATGAACGCTTTCCTTCTTTCAGAACTCCTTTCTCTTTGAAGGAGCTCAATCTTCCTGGTTAGTCGATTGCACTCGTGTCAATGTGTCGACATTTTTGTGTTCATTTTTTGACAAAACTTGAAACAATGCTGTTTACTTTTGGAGCTTTTATTCCCACGAGCAGGCTTGCCAACTGTAGCATCACCACGTTTTCCACTTTCATTAGCCGAATCACTTTTTGTGAGTTTACTTTTTTCTCCATGGAGCATTGAAAACACAATACTATCAGAAGAACTTTCATCAGTTTCTTTTACAATTTCCTTGCAAGACATTTCATTGTCTGTATCGGGTATTATGTCAGGGTCATAACGGGAAATGGAAGACTTGCATTACATTCAGTGATTCACTGTCTGATTCAAATCTGATTCAAAAGCATTGTCTCCTGAATCTGGGGCCCAGTCTGATTCAGAATCAATGAAACTAAACAAAGACATGTCACTGTCCACTTCACTTTCATAGCCTCCTCAAAGGAACTGGAGAAGGGGTCTGCTGGTTGAGGCTGGTCTGGCATCGGGGTAGCATTGCTGCAGAATCCAGGACCAGCTTCCATGACTCCTTCAGCACCCTTCACAAGTTGTCCCAGCTTCATCAGAACTGAAAAGACATACCACACATTTATATGATTTGTTTTTGTATTTGCACATGCATTATTTTAGTCCCAAGAAGTACAATCAACAATACAAAAAAGTCTATCTCTTCATGACTGTCAACATGTGGATATGGATAAGGACAATGGATGTATCATCTGTCGGTTGTGTGGATGTAACTGCAAGCCTACGTGCGTCCATGTATGACAGCTACCATAATTTGCAGACTACAATGCAATACATTTTTACAAGACTAAAACGCTTCAGCAGTATTTACGTATTTATAGTCCTGTCGACAGCGACTGACCCTTTATGATTACCCCACCATGTGGGCAACCACACTTCACTTTGCATGGTGTTAATGCTATGCGAGACAATCTCTGCATAAAGGTGCAAACATAGCATATATAAAGCTTTACTGCTTAGCCTATTTCAGTATGTGTGACATAGCCTTCAATAAAGGCCCACATGCTCTATATTCCACTTTTATTTACCCATCTCAGGGTTGTACATCCTTAGCAGTATCTATAGGACAAATGTCCTGGACCACCCTGAAGTAATAGGACATTTGTCCTCTTCATAACAAAATCAATCGGACATTTTGAACGCAAGCCAGATTGAATGTATATTAAGTTTTATGCACACAAAAATGGTATTACAAATGCTGACTATATTCCTAGAGTGGGAAGCCATGTTTGGTAACATACTATTACTAGTCCACACACACACACAGTCACACACACAGAGGCAGTGTCTTTCCTAAATCACTATTCATTGCTAATGCTAGTATTCAAGTACAATATTGATTCATTTGGAGTCGTCTCTTTTGGTTAAGAGCATTCTTTTCCTTTTCTTCCCCACTTTTCTGTCACCTGAACACCCATTCTGATTCCCCCTTGACATCACTTGGTCCTTCCATTTGTTCCCTCATCAGCATGGCCTGGTTTTCTGCTGTCAGTCTGTTCCTTTGACTTGTCAAAATCAAATTCTGAGTGCTGAACCTTCTTTCTCAGCTGCGAGCCGTGTACTTCGCTGGCTCAGCCTCTGCGAGTCAGGGAGGCAGAGTTGCAAGCCAACGAGCTAAAAATAGACCGCCACGGCTCGCCACTAAGCTTAGTGCCAGTGGCACACGGACTAGTAATACGCCTAGTGATTCACTGGGCAGTGGGCTTACACTAAAGTTACAGACTGGAGTTCTGTACGACGGTCGGACTCAAATAATTATGCAGGCTTGATATAAACGCGCGGTGCTATGTCCGTGAGCATCGGAAAGCTATAGGACAGTGGACCGCGTTTTCGGCAAAGTAATGGGACATTTGTCCTCTTCACTGCCAGTTATATCGGACATTTTGCATGTGCAATCGGTCTATGTCCGATGTCCGACGTGGATGTGCAACCCTGCCATCTTACAAAAACAAAAAAATATTAAAATCTTAATTCTTTTAACACAATCTGAAGAACCACACACCTCCTGGATATCAACTTTTCACAATTTCAAACGAATGCAAGCCCAGTGGTACAAACATTCATGCATCACTGAAAGCAACCAACCAATTTTTCTGCTTGTGCCCTGGCTTGTGATTCATAATCAGTTTCTCCTGGTGCCCTGGGCCTGATTCACCAGGTTATGCGACAGCGACGTGGAAGGAGAGAACGTGTGTACAGAGATCATTTCAATCCTTTCAGATTTATCACGATGTGGAAGTTTATCAGCGTTTCCGTTTCAGACCACATGATATCAATCGTATTGTGGACTTTCTAAGGGAAGACTTGCAGTTTGGATACAACCGAAAGGGCTCCCTGACGCCGGAGATGCAAGTACTCGTCGCTTTACGGTTTTATGCGACAGGAGTTTCAAAACTGGTCGGGGACACAGTCAGCGTGCACAAGTCAACTGTTGGGAACAATACATCGTGTGTCGCAGCGTTGTGCGCGAGAGCAAGACAACACATCCATTTCCAAATGAACAAAAGCGAACACACAGAAGCGTGCCTTCGCAATGATGGGTCGCCCCCCTGGCTTGCAAATGTACTTGGATGTGTGGATGGCACGCAATACAGATCCTGGCACCAACACGAAATGAACACGGTATGTCAACAGACGGGGTAAGCACAGTATCAATGTAAATTGTGTCTGATGCGACCTGAGTGTGGTGAATACCCCGGATCTGTACACGATTCTGTCATGCTGAGGGAAATTCTGTATGGAGACAGTTTGACAGCAGCCCCCCATGTTGGATGGATTGATCCTTGGCGACAGCGCCTATCCACTGAGGACTGGCTCATGACACTATTCTGAACCCCAGACTGATCAGGAGAGGCGATACAATGGCGCTTTTAAATCAACAAGAGCAACAGTAGAGAGATGCATTGGTGTTCTCAAGCGTCGTTTCCACTGCCTGCTTCTGAACTGAGATACACACCGGGCAGGGCATGCAGAATCATCGTGCTTGCATAGTACTGCACAACATGGCCATTGATTTTGGTTGTGCCTGTGGATGAATCTGAAGATGATGACAATGACGATGGTGATGATGATTGCCAGATACCACCCACTCGAGGTGGCAGAGCTGTTCGCCAAGAGCTGTCAACCGATTTTAAATCCATCAGTGACACACACAGTGATGCACACACAGTGACACTCACACACACACACACACACACACACACACACACCACACACTCACACACACACACCACACACACACACACAACACACACACACACCAATCATCATCATCAACTATTTATTATCTGATTAACTTAATGTTGGACTGGTAAGAATATATTTTGAATTACAAACAAACAAACCAAAAACAAACCCAAAAACAGAAATACATCTAGAGAATCAGAGAGAGAGAGAGAGAGAGAGAGAGAGAGAGAGAGGAGAGAGAGATTATTGTTATTGATGGTCAGATCTCACTCTTGTAAATCAATATTAACATATGTACAATAGAAATAAAAATAGCACACCTGCAACACCTATATTGGTGACTGAACTGAGAGAGAGAGAATGAGAGACAAGTACAGAGAGAGACAGAGAGAGAGAGAGAGAGAGAGAGTTCAACACATGTCTCCTTGTTGGCTTTAGCGGAGTTTTTCTTTCAGCAGCTGAATTTCCAGTTTGAGTTTTTCCTTTTCTAATTCTCTGATTTCAGCAGCTTGTTTCATTTCTGCTTTTGTAATTCTCTTGATTTCAGCAGCTTGTTTCATTTCTGCCATCAGCTTCTCCTTCTCCATTTCCTGCACTTCCAGTGCAAACTCTGCGGCTCTGTAGTTCTATGCGTTTCTTCTCTTTTCATCGGCATCAGGAACATCAGATTCCAGCTTTCTTTTCAAATGTTCTTTTAGCTCAATGGAAATAGCTAGATACTTTCCATAGAGAGCCTCACGCTCATGTCTTGTGCTGTCGTCCCTCTTCCGTGAGATGCCTTTCTAGTTGGCGCCACACCTGACCCACCTGCAGTCAGTGTAGATTCTCTGACTGCACTGTCCAATGCTGCCCCTGGCCGTGCTGGCGTCCTGTCACTGCCCATGGAAGATGGCCCGGATGTCTCGGGAAGTCCTGTCAGGTGCAAAATGCCTTGCTCGTCAGGCCTGATTTCCCACAGAGGATCTGCTGGTGGTGGGCTGTGAGGCTCAGAGTCAGGGACCGACTGGTGGGATAGGCTGCAAAGAGAGTAAATACAGTTCATCTCTCATGCATGTGAGCAGGCAGGTTATGCATATGTATGCATGCGCGCGCGTATATATGTATGTGTGCGTATGAGTGTGTGAGTGCGTGTGTGTGTGTGTGTGTGCATGCGTGTGCACTTGAATGCATTACATGCATGTGCAGTGGACTAATCACACCTACTGTGTGGAGATCTTTCTGCGCTATATAAATCATAAATGTACTAATTCATTCATGCGTCTTTATATATGCATGTGTGCATCTGTGTGCGCGCTATATAAATAATAAATTTATTACTTCATTATGCGTCCCTCCGGGGGGTAGCGACCTTGTCGTGGTCGGAGGGTTTGCGTGGTCCAGTGATCCCTTAGGCTTTGCTGGCGGGGGCATCAATACTTGGAGATAGGCTGTTTTTTTCACACTGCTTCTAGGCCTGAGAGGTGCAGATGCTGTTTGGCCTAAGCGTAACGTGGTAAGGAGTTGATGCCCCTGGTAGGGCTTCCCATGTCAGATAGGCTAAGGGTGAGGATCTGACTAACAGTAACCCGCCTTTCTCCTTTCTTGTTTTCTGCCTCCCCTTATTTGGCCCTTTTCTATCTTCGTCTCCCTTCAAGTCTTCTTTTCCACACTCCTTTTCTCTCTGTGGTCTTCTTAAGATCCGCCGCGTTTGCCGTGCGGTGCGACCTGTGTCGGAGGGGAATGAGATCCTGGTGATTGAGAGGGCCAGCGCTCTCAAACACATCACTTTGGCTCGGACCTCTCCTAGACAGGGAGTACACTTTGGCCGGGTGTACTAATCGGCTCCCCTTCTTGGGGTTGGGTCAAGACGGGCAGTTCCCCAGCTGGCCAAGTAAACCCCTGCAGTGCTCAGCTCTCTGTTCCGGGAGTTGAGCATGATCAGGGGGGATAGGGTTGGTTGCTTCTGCTTGTCGTATGTCTCTCCCGAAGCCTGGAAGGGGTCAAGACATTAGTTTCTTGGCCCTGGCCCCTTAGTTGGACTCCAAGGTGGGTGGGTAAGGGAGAGATGAAATAAAAATAACAATACATCATGGCTTTTTCAAAAAATCCCCAAAAAAGAGGAAGGCTGCATCCCCTATTTCAGGGAATTTTGATTCAGATAGTGATTCTGATATGGGAGGTACGACAGAGGACAGGATTTGGGCTTCCTGGCTCGTGATGGAAGGGACGGAGCAGGAAAGACCCCTTTCAGCTCTGAGCCTTTCGCCATACAGAAGGGCTTTCAAGCTTTAGCAGGTGACCCTCGGTCCATTCAAGAGGTTGAGGAATGGTTCATTTCTTATTCAGTGTAAATCGCCAAAACAATCTGACAGCTGCTGAAGGCAAAGAACTTGTGGACAGGGAGATCAGGGTAACTCCCCACAAACAGTTGAACTCATCAAAAGGCGTGATTCGCTGCAGGGATTTATCTGGTGTATCAGAGGCAGAAATTAAGACGGAGCTGGCATCCCAGGTGTGACGGAGGTGCGCAGGGTGACAGTAAAGAAAGGTGCAGAGAGAGTGGCCACCAACACCCTCTTTCTGACTCTGCAACCCTGTGCTGCCTCCGGTCATCAAAGTTGGCTACCTGAAGTCCGTGTTGAGTTGTATGTCCCGTCCCCGTTGAGGTGCTTCAGGTGCCAGAAGTTTGGCCAGTCAGGGACCGCTGTTCTGGGCAGGAGGTGTGTGGTATTTGCTGCAAGGCAACCCATGATGGGCCGTGTCAAGATCGGCACATTGTGCTAACTGCGGTGGCAACCATCCCTCCTCTTCACGAAACTGCCCTCTTTGGATTCAGGAATCGCTATTCAAAGAATCAAAACTGAAAAGAAGATCTCCTTTTCGAAGCCCGCAAGCAGGTTGTGGGCAGTCAGTCGCGACAGCTCTTCATATGCTTCGGCCGGTAAAGAAGTTCCTACAGTTTCAACTCGGTCAGTCTGCTGTCAGACTGATAACTTTCGTTTTCGAAACAATGCAATACGATCTGTCAGTTCGGGGGTAGCAAGTCCACCCCTTCCCAACCACAAGTGACTGCCCCTGGTGAGGCAAAAATCCGCACCCTCAGACTGCCAGCAGTCTACAACATCTGCTGTGGCAGATTAAAAACAGCAATTCCCCTCGACTCCTCTGTCCAGTGCGTGCGGGCAGGGAGTTCCACAGTGTGGAGATGGTGGAGATAAGGAAAAACCTCCACAATCTCCCAAATCCAGACTCTCCACCTTCTCCAAATCCAGGCCTTTGTCACCTGCGGGCAAGCTGGCCAGCAGGTCCAAAGACCAACACAGTCCAGTTAAACTAATAATAAATTCTCTCCATTGGACGCAGACGTTGAGGAGGAGATGACCTGATCTCTCTCCTTTTCGCCTCTGCCCATGGATAGTACCATATCCCATTGGAATATCGTGGATTAAATTCCAACTTTGAGGAGCTGCAGCTTCTGTGTCAGTCTATAAAACCTTCCGTGTGGCTCTTCAAGAAACTCAAATTCAAAGCCAGAAGACCTTTACTCTTTCTGGCTTTAATATTATTTCAAAACCTGCACAACCATCCACGTTGGGACTGTCGGGCGGTGGTTGCCCTTCTCATACATAAAACTTTGTTGTATAGTTCTGTCACTCTGTCTACTCCCTTCAAGCTGTAGCTGCGAGAGTCATCTCCACAAGACTGTGACGATCTGCTCCTTTATCTTCCACCTTCTGTCCGGTTTGTCGTCAGGACCTTGTCAATCTGTTAGGGAACTTCCTCGACCTTTTTTGCTGTTGGGGGACTTTAACGGTCACAACCCTCTTTGGGGTAGTGCCGGTACGTCATCCAGAGGTCTGCTGATTGAGGATATCCTGTCGGATTTGGATTTGTGTTGTCTGAACGACGGATCTGCAACTTACCTTCACTCTTCCACAGGTTCACTTTCGTGTTTAGATTTGTCGGTTTGGACCCCTCGCTGGTCCTGGACTATGAGTGGTCTGTCCATGACGATCTGCACGGAAGTGACCATTTCCCTGTCCTTCTTACAACCTGTATTAACTGAACACGTCTCTGTCTCTCAACATCTCAATTATAAAAAGCAAACTGGGATCTATTTGCACCCACTGTTTCTAAGGAGTTCCAGGACACTGATTTTTTCAGAGTCTGACCCAGCTGAATCACTGACTAACACTATGATTAAATGTGCTAAGCCTGTATTCCAGTGTCTTCCGATAAACTTAAATGCCAAAAAACCTGGTTCGATTCAGAATGCCAACAAATTTCCAAAGTTAGAAAACGGGCTCAGCGTCAGGTATACCAACGACCTTCGGGTCCCAACGCTCGAGCCCATCAGAAAACTCCGTGCTAAATCAAGACTCACTTTTAAAATCAGTAAACGTCGGTCCTGGAGAAGCTTCTGCTCCAGGCTGACATCAAAAACTTCTAAGAAAAAAGTGTGGAACATCATTAAGAAAATCAAAGGGAAGAACACCTGTCCCCCTGTGAACCATCTCAAGTATTCGGATTCTTTAATAACAGAAAAAAAAGCAGTTGCTAATCGCTTGCTTCAACCATTGAAAGAATTTCCTCCCCTTCTAATAAATCAGTCACTTTTGTCAAACACAAAGCCCTAAAAGAAAATCTCCTGCAACTTTTCATCCGACAACATGGAAGACTACAATCTTCCTTTTACATTAAACGAGCTGAAATCTGCCTTACTCTCTTGCAGCGATTCCTCTCCAGGTATAGATGACATTCTTATCAACTATTGAAACATCTTCCGCAAGAAGGTCTGAACATCCTGTTACAGGTATACAACCACGTGTGGACTACAGGTTGCTTTCCACCCTCTTGGCGGACAGCCCTCATTATTCCCATCCCCCAAAACCCGGAAAAGATCTTTCTAATCGATCTAACTACCGTCCCATAGCTTTGACCAGCTGTGGGCTGTAAATTGATGGAAAAATGATCAATGCTAGGCTCATGTGGAAACTCGAAACCGATGGCCTTTTGGCGAAAGAACAGTGTGGTTTCCGCAAACATCGTAGTACAGTTGACCATTTGATTCGTCTGGAATCTACACTTAGGAACGCTTTTTTAAACAGACAGCACGCAGTGGCAATTTTCTTCGACTTGGAGAAGGCCTACGATACCACTGGAAGTCGGGGATACTTATGATCTCCACGATCTGGGTTTTCGAGGTCATCTTCGCTTTTTTTCAAAATTTTTTGGCAGAACGACAGTTTCAGGTCGGGTTGGCACCACTCTCTCTGATGTCCACGAGCAGGAGTTGGGTGTTCCCCAGGGGAGCATACTGTCTCCTGCCCTCTTTAGTATTAAAATCAACAACATTGTGAAATCAGTTCAGCAGGGTTCAGACTGCTCATTGTTTGGTGGATGATTTTGCCGTCTACGCAACTGGAAGCCTGTACCCGAGTGTCCAGCGCAGGCTCCAGCTTTGCGTAGATAAAATCCCTCGGTGGGCGGATTTAAAACGGTTTCACCTTTTCTGCTACAAAAAACCAGTGTATTCACTTCCATAGTTTCCGTCAGTTTTTTCCAGATCCGGAACTTCAAGTCGGGAAATCTCCCATTCCAGCTGTTAAAGAGGCCAAATTTCTGGGAGTCATTTTTTACCAAAAACTTAACTTTCTCAGCCATATTAAAAAACCCCAAAACTGCTTGCCAAAAGGCACTGAATATTCTGCGGGTCGTAGCACACACCGACTGGGGCGCTGATAAGAAAACTTTGTTGCACCTCTACAGAGCCCTGGTCCGTTCTAAACTGGACTACGGTTGTGCTGTGTACGGCTCCGCAAGATCATCTTACCTCAAACTCTTGGACCTATCCACCATCAAGGGCTTCGTCTCTGTCTTGGAGCGTTCCGCCCACCCTGTGTACAGCCTGTACGCAGAGGCAGGTGAACCTTCACTGTTCAATCGCAGGCTGAACTGTCTTTGAATTATTATATCCGACTGTTCTCAGAACCACAGAATCCTGCCTATGACTGTGTTTTTGACCCTCGTTCCAAAGTAAGTTTAAAATAACCGAAATGTATTCCACCGTTTGGGCTTCGTATGCAGCCTCACGTGCGGAATGCAGGTATAGACCTGGGAGTAGTTTCCGATTTTTCCAAGTTCCGGATCAACCTCCATGGACCTTTTTCACACCAGAGATTCGTTTTGATCTCGCAGCTTTCCGTAAGGAGTCTCCAGCTCTCTGGCGTACAGGCTTTGTATGCCGAGCTCTGTTCTAATTCCCATCCTATCAAAAAGTTTTCACTGACGGTTCAAGTCTGAGGATGGAGTGGGCCTGTGCAGCCTACTGCCTGGGGCTCCTTTCAGATACTGTTGGAACATATCCATTTCGATGCTTCTGTCTATTCTGCTGAACTTAGCTCTGGTACGGCTTTGAAGATAATCTCACATTCTTCAAAGAGGGACTTTCTGGTTCTGTCGGATTCGCTGTCAGCTTTGGAAGCCATAGCTGGCCGCAACCTTCAGCATCCAGAACTTTTGCATTTCTTTGAAATTTTTGCAAGTTGAAGCGGACGGTTACAACATTACTCTTGCTTGGGTTCCTGGTCATGTTGGCATCGGCGGGAACGAAATGGTTGATCGTTTAGCCAAAACGCACAAGAGAGAAACTGTCCAACATTTATATCCCCTGTTCAGATGTGAAACCAAAATTAACGATTATGTGAGAGACCTCTGGCAGGAGGATTGGAACACACAGACGAGTAACAAACTCTTTCAGATCCGTCCAAACCTTAAGGACTTCCTCCCATCCACGTCGGGAGGTCGTAAAGAGGAAACGGTTCTGTGCCGGCTGCACACCGGCCATTCGTATTTTACCCATTCCTACCTTTTAAAGAGTGAAGAAGCTCCGTGGTGCATTCATGTCATGCGCCACTCACAATGAAACATGTTCTTTTAGAGTGTTGGGACTTGCACGATGTGAGACACAAACATTTTACGGCGAGTCCATGAAGATCCTGTTCATGGGATGTTCCCGCCTGATGTGATCCTCGAGTTTTTGAGAGAGATTAACATTTTTCATCTGATTTAAGATTTTACGGCAGAAAGATTTTTAACAAAGTTTCTGGTGCGTTTGTAGGACGATGTCATTTAACAAGATGTGTGAAGGTTGGTTTTTTTTTTTTTTTTAATGACTGGTGCGTTGATTTAACGTGGTGACAGCCCTGATATGGCCTTGCGGTCGGCTGGGCTATAAGCAACATTATCTTATCTTATCTTATCATTCATGCGTATTTGTTTCTATATATATATGTGTGTGTGTGTGTGTGTGTGTGTGTGTGTGTGTGTGTGTGTGCGTGCGTTGCGTGCGTGCGTGCGTGCGCGCGTGCGTGCTTGCGTGCGTGTGTGTGTGTAGTTACCTTAGACTTTTTGACATGATGATAAAATGTCTTTTGTTTTTATTTACAACAAGCATACTTTCAACACATTTTTTTCTTCAACACACACACACCTTACCTTCATGATGGGGCGTGTCACCCGAGTCAAAACCTCCTCGCTCAGCTGCAATTCCTTCTATTATATCGGAGTCTTGAAAAATATTTTCAAATAGCTCCAGATTGGCATTTTCCACCGCTTTTCCAGAGCCAGTTGGTGGGTGCTTTCGGGCCCGGAGCTGTGCCTGGCATCGGATGACAGCTTTGACCACTTCTCTTAACTTCAGCCATGACCTCTCCACGAGGCCGACGCATTCACTGCTGCTGTCACGTCTTCCCACGCCTTTTGCTTGTCTTTGTTAGTTAGTGTACTTTTAAATTTGCTTTGTAACACTCGCTACGTGTCGAAAACTCCTCCGATTAACGAAATAGTCTCGGTTGGTGTGAAATTCTTCTTTCTGGAACGCTTTGTCTCACTTGTCGAAGCCATGTTTGTTCGAGGGGAATACCCGGATGTATTTATAGCCAACACCTTACCTTTCAGCTAAGAGCACTACCTTACAGCTAGCTAGCTGCCAGCTAAATTGAAGATGTGCAACGCGGTTAGCGGCTTGCTTTAGCTGCCAGCTAGCTACCTGTCAGCTAGCGATTTAGCAGACAGCTAGTCTGCCTTAACTGACTGTCTGTTGTGCAACCGGGTCCTGGTGGATTTTGAGTCAATAAAGATGTCTGAGGACAGTTTACTGTAATACTTCATTTTCATACCTTCCTCGGTGGAAGAGAAGGGTTTGCTGGTTGAGGTGGTCTGGCATCGGGGTAGCATTGCTGCAGAGTCCAGGGACCAGCTTCCATGACTCCCTCATCATCCTTCGCCAAGTTATCTCCAGCTTCACACTGACCTCCATCAGAACTGAAAACAAAAAACACCTTTATACGATTTTAAACAAACTGTACATCCATTTATAGTCGTGGGAAAATCTGGTATCTTGTTGATCTCCAGTCATTCAATGTTAACTCCCAGGAAAAGTGAGATGGAACTTGTTTTACTTTTTCGGATCTATGTATTGATTTTATGTATCTGTGTGCGTAACATGTAAATTTGTCAAATGCTTAGCAACATGTATCAAACTGAATGATTTATTTTGTGTAGGAGTTGGCTTGCCACCATATGGCACAATCTCTCTCCCAGTAGCTATGATTCTTTGTTTACTCTTGATCCTGCCCTCCGGGGGTTGCGACCTTGTCGTGGTCGGAGGGCTTGCGCGGTCAGTGATCCCTTAGGCTTTGCTGGCGGGGCATCATTACTCGAGATGGCTGGTTTTGTCAAACTGTTTAGGTCCGAGAAGCCAGATGCTGTCTGACCTAAGTGTAACGTGGTAAGGAGTTGATGCCCCTGGTAGGGCTTCCCATGTCAGATAGGCTAAGGGTGAGGATCCTGACTAAGAGTAACCCGCCTTTCTCCTTTTCTGTTTTCTGCCTCCCTTATTTGGCCCTTTTCTATCTTCGTCTCCCTTCAAGTCTTCTTTTCCACACTCCTTTTCTCTCTGTGGTCTCCTTAAGATCCGCCGCGTTTGCCGTGCGGTGCGACCTGTGTCGGAGGGGAATGAGATCTGGTGATTGAGAGGGCCAGCGCTCTCAACACATCACTTTGGCTCGGACCTCTCCTAGATCAGGGAGTACACTTTGGCCCGGGTGTACTAATCGGCTCCCCTTCTTGGGGTTGGGTCAAGACAGACAGTTCCCTGCTGGCCAAGTAAACCCCTGCAGTGCTCAGCTCTCTGTTCCCGGGAGTTGAGCATGATCAGGGGGGATAGGGTTGGTGGCTTCTGTTTGTCGTATGTCTCTCCCGAAGCCTGGAAGGGGTCAAGACATTGGTTTCTTGGCCCTGGCCCCTTAGTTGGACTCCAAGGTGGGTGGGTAAGGGAGGGATGAAACACAATAAACAAAATATGGCTTTTTCAGGGGCAAGTAAGAGCTCGATGAAGCCCTGCTGCACCGGGAGATCCATTGCAGAAAAAAGCATTTTGGTCCTGTGCCCATCTCATCTGTCTCACAGCTAGATTCATCTGCAGTTTTCACAGGACTGGGTTTATCACTTGCTGGCTTTCTTATCCTGTTTAAAACAGTGTCGCTTATTTTTGCACAGCAGGATTTGTTCCAAGAAGCTTTGGTGCTTCCTCAAGGTCTCCTCAAAACCAGTTCCTTCATCAGTTTAGACAAGGGAATAGAAAGTGGGGACTCACCCTACTCCTGAAAAGCTGTCAAATTGTAAGCAACGTAGGTATACCCTGCTCATCTCCTCTTGCTCCCTTTGCTGGGCATATCAAAGGTGCCTTGCTTAATGGGTTCTGGCACAGAGCGCACAGATTCCAGTCAACTGTCAAGTCATCAACTTCTTCAGAGGAAAATGGTACATGGGGTCGTTTATCCTCTTATAGTCACGAGACATCGCCACTTTGTGACTGCCTACAGACTCGGAACTGCAACAAAGACAAAAAAACTAAACCTGAGTTTTGACGCCAATGGTATGACCATACAATTTGCACTGATCAGTTTTGATTCCGCTGTAATGACAACCAACTTAGCAAGTTTACAGAACTGATTTATTTTTTGTTTTATTATTTGAGCATTTATCATCAATACAATTAAAATTCATGTTGATACGAGCTTATAATTGATATTGTTCTTGTAAATAAGAACTGTGGCATTTGTGATCAAACAGACACTGGCAGTAATATACAAAAAAAACAAACAAACAAGAATCGCTTTGGAATTCTGGCTGAAGCAGTCTTTATCTTAGAAGAAAACGTGAATATTTCTAATATCTAAAAACTGATTTTGATCATTAAAAGTTTAAAATGGAAATAAACTGGATTAAAAATAATGTATGTAAACTCACCCCAGCTGTGAAAAGGTTGTTTAGTCACATTCAGATAGCTGCATTATGCTGAAAGCCGCTCCAAATGCACTGAAACTTGATTTTACAAAAAGACATAAAAATAGTACACTAAGAATGAAACAAAGCGTTCGCACGCGTGATGGCGACGACCGGTGGTACATTTTTTTGCACCCCCATAGGAATATTTGCAACCATATCAGTCTTATATGTATTTTTCCCTGATTACAAGTAATGTACACAGACATTTCTGTTCTCAATTTTATTTGATATTCACATGTTTCAAACGTTATTTAAACGGAAGAAACTTAATAGAACACAAAGTGAAACGTGTTTACTTTTCACGTGGTTGACTCATCTAACTATACACCACTAGCAGCGATGACAGATCTAGAGCAGGCGCGAGTCTGCTTTCCGACCTTGCAGTGGGATGTTTGGCTGGTGCTATGGTGTTCTGATTGTGTCAAAAATTCAGTTATTGAAAACTTTGATCGATCACTGCTCCTAACACAGGGGGCTGTGATCGTGTTTCCCTCTCCAGACATATCAGCATGGTTCATAGTATTATTGTGCAAGAGGAAATGTTTCTACTAAAAACGCAAGGTCATATATCTTACCTCCTCCACTATGTCGTTTGTTTCCACTTCTTGCGGTTGGCATCCTCGGCCTTGCTAAACGCCTGGCGCAATTTTTTAATTTTTTCTCGGCATTTGTATTGCCGTGCGGGCAATGTTTTGCCGTTCTTTCATTTCATTTGAGATTTTTTCAAAAACAACCAGATTTCTGGTTGCCCCTCTCAACTGAGCCTGGATATGTTGGTCACTCCATATTTCGATCAGAAGCCTTGTCTTTTCCTCGTTCCAATGCGTTCCTTTCTCCGTCTCCTCCGCATCACCATTGTCAGTACAGCCAGGAATGTCAGTACAGTGAATTTCCGCAGCCGCGGGAAATGCACGTGTGTGCCACGTGACTCATCATAACAAACCGCGGCTCTACCCGCCCCCGACCCGCGCTGGCCCACCTCACGGAGGTAGGCCAGCGCGGGTAATAATTACCCGGGTAATTCATATATGTAAAACTCCTTTCCGGGCGAGCGCGGGTATACCGGGAAATTTTGGCATATGTAAACTGGCTAAAGGTCTTGGATTTCCCAGCCGCTTTCGTTGATCGGTCGCAACGATGAAAAACGGAAACGATGCTCCTCTTCAGGCGAAATTAATTACGTACGAGGATTAGAACAGCAGACGTCATAAATCGATGTATCTTAATGTTGCACTCTGTGGAATGCAGGTCTAGACTTTGGAGTAGTTTTCCGATTTTTCCAAGTTTCCGGATCAACCTCCGTGGACCTTTTTCACACCAGAGATTCGTTTCGATCTTGCAGCTTTTCGCAAAGAGTCTACCAGCTCTCTGGCGTACAAGGCATTGTATGCTGACCTCTGTTCGAAATTCACATCCTATCAAAAGGTTTTCACTGACGGTTCCAAGTCTGAGGATGGAGTGGCCTGTGCAGCCTACTGCCCTGGGGCTCCTTCTCAGATACTGTTGGAACATATCCATTCCATGCTTCTGTCTATTCTGCTGAACTTACTGCTCATGGTACTGGCTTTGAAGATAATCTCACATTCTTCAAAGAGGGACTTTCTGGTTCTGTCGGATTCGCTGTCAGCTTTGGAAGCCATAGCTGGCCGCAACCTTCAGCATCCAGAACTTTTGCATTTCTTTGAACTTTTTAGCAAGTTGAAAGCGGACGGTTACAACATTACTCTTGCTTGGGTTCCTGGTCATGTTGCATCGGCGGGAACGAAATGGTTGATCGTTTAGCCAAGAACGCCACAAGAGAGAAACTGTCCAACATTTTATATCCCCTGTTCAGATGTGAAACCCAAAATTAACGATTATGTGAGAGACCTCTGGCAGGAGGATTGGGAACACACTGACGAGTAACAAACTCTTTCAGATCCGTCCAAACCTTAAGGACTTCCTCCATCCACGTCGGGAGGTCGTAAAGAGGAAACGGTTCTGTGCCGGCTGCACACGGGCCATTCGTATTTTACCCATGCTTACCTTTTAAAGAGTGAAGAAGCTCCGTGGTGCATTCCATGTCATGCGCCACTCACCATGAAACATTGTTCTTTTAGAGTGTTGGGACTTGCACGATGTGAGACACAAACATTTACAGCGGAGTCCATGAAGATTCCTGTTCAGGGATGTCCCGCCTGATGGATCCTTGAGTTTTTGAGAGAGATTAACATTTTTCATTGATTTAAGATTTTACGGAAGAAAGATTTTTAACAAAGTTTCTGGTGCGTTTGTAGACGATGTCATTTAATGAGATGTATGAAAGTGTGGTTTTTATTTTTTTAATTTTTTTTTTTTATATGACTGGTGAGTTGATTTTAACGTGGTGACAGCCCTGATATGGCCCTTTGCGGTCGGCTGGGCTATAAGCAACATTATCTTATCTTATCTTCTTCATCAGTGTGTATTTAAATGCATGCATTACAATGTTTAGTTGTTTGTGCATGAAGTTTTTTATTTGGGCAAAATCGGAAACAAGGGTCGCGACCGCGACGGGTATTTAATGTGCCCCTTACTTGACTGGTAGTAAATAAAAAAACATAATTGTTCTTTATGTGATTGTAAAAGGATGAGTGTGTATCAATTGGATATACTTTATTTGTCAAAATATCAATCTTTGTGGTCCCAAGAACTATTTGTTTGAAGCAGGCACCATCATGTCACAAATCGCATGTTGGTCTGACCATATTTTGTGACTAACATCGAGATTTTTAACCAGAAAACCACAACAAAACTCACAGAATCATTTAAAATTTATTTCTTTAATACAAATGCAGTCAATAAAAGCATTCATCTCAGTTTTCAATTTATACAGCCAATAATAGCTCGAGCAATTGGGTCACTATCACACCACACATCGATGCATTAGAGCCACAACTGTCTATCTTGAAAAACGCCATTTTGAGAAATGGCCACTTGAAGATTTACAGGTCTCCAAAAATTACACCTCTGCGCGCAGAACTTCCAAACTTGGGAAAAACTAACACTAGATGGGTTCTAAAGCTGTACAAATGAGGGTTAAAAAAAACTCAAATGGAAACCACAGAATTACGCAATCTTAAGAAGTAAAACACTCTTAGTCTAAAAAGAAAGGCTTTCATCTTCCAGAATTTTTGAAGCACAACTTATTAACAAGACATAGAAAGTTGTGGCACACAACGGTAAGACCTTCACAGCTGAAATTCTCAGGCCACAACTGATCAGCTACGGGATAGTGACTTGTGGCCTGGAAACATTCCTATCAGTTTGCCGTAATAGTTTGGAATACAACTGTCTTCCATGGCATTTAGCCACCTGTGGCACGGACAAACTGTCCACTGTATGGAACATTTTTCAGATCACAACCTGTTATGCACAAGAAAATCAGTTGTGGTGTAAAACATAGTCGTTTTTTTGTATGTGTTATCGGGCAACAAGTGCTCACGAATGAAACACATAGTTGTGGCCTTGGAAGTTTGACATAATTCATGTCATACATTAGGTAACAAGTGTTTAACAATTCTGAACCGTGTTTTACACTGAGCTAATTTTGTATTTTACACTATTAATTTGCTCGGAACCACTCCTGATTAGAAAAGAATGGACTGGATAGGCTTGTGTGAAGCTGTTGTTAAGGAAAAGGTTAAGATCAATAGCCTATAGAAATATACGTCAACAGTTTCTGGAAAAGTCTGAACAGAAGACGACATACACACGCACGCACGCACGCACGCACGCACGCACGCACACACACACACACACACACACACACACACACACCACACACACAACACACAGGCAGAGGCCATTGCAACAAGCCCTAAAGCTACTTTACTTCACACTGTCATGCTAACAAACAAAATATACAATAGACTGAACACATATGCAAAATTGTGCATGCCTACCTTGTTCGCTGTCTCCAAAATCCACACAAGGATGAATCATCCACAGTAAGAACAACTGTCTACATTGTCACAGTTCACGGTTTATTCACAAAAGGGGAGTGGGGGTGGGGTGGAGAGAGACTGTTCACTGTATCGATCATTCACAAAAGGAAAAAAATTCTGTTCACTGTTCCTACTTCAGTTCACTGCTTGGTCCACAATGGGAAGAAAACTGTTCACCGATTTTCCACAGCAGAAAAAGAATGTCCGCATTGATATAGTTCATTGATTTATCCACAATAGAGAAAGTAAATTTTAGCATATATTTCATGATTTGATTCCACATTAACAAAAAAAGCGCACCTATTGTTCAGAATGAAAACAGACATCGGCGCACTGTCAAATTCACTCAAATGAAAATTTTACAGATCTTCTTCGGATTCTGTGTCCTCGGTAATGTCTGGTTCTGCAAGCCTGTCTGGAGCCGTGCTGGCGCTGGGCAGCCGTTGTAGAACTGATGGTGTCGCTGTGGCACAACCCCTAGCTGGCACAGGTCCAGGAGGTCTTTCTTCTTTGCTTCAGACAAAGGCAGACGATCCGTGTACAGCTGAGGAGGTCCTGCACATTGCTGACAGCTTGCTGGCGACCTCGACGGCTGTTTCCCTTGATTTCAGGCTCCGAAAACACTCTGTCATTCCGTATTTGAAATACAGTGCGTCTTTTTCCTTTGTATACCTGAGCCACTTAATCTTCAGCCAGCTGATTTTGGCTCCTGTGATATCAGTCTTGGTATTCCTCATTGTCTGTGAAGCAAGATGTTTGAAGTCCAGAAAGTCAGCATATTCAAGGGGACTATGGTGTATGGGGAATTTGATCTTGCCAGCGGCATCACTCATTAGCAGCATTGTTCCAAGTGATGTTTTCGCAAACTTCAAAAGATCATTCTCACTGTTCACCCTTCATCACGTGAAAAAAGCAAGGTGGGCATGCAGGTTGTCTTCATATGTTGGCACAGAGAGGCACGGAGCACGGTTTCAGTTGGTGTCCAGATGAATGGAGGCAGCTTTAAAAAAGCAATTTCCATCAGGATACACAGGTCTTCTCTCCATGCCATTGGCAAGAGAAGACTATCAGACGTTTGGTGTGAATCCGGACAGCCAGGTCATGAAGGGTTTCTTCTCTGTGGCTTTCAGTAATTGCAGTGGCAAGTGGATCTCCCCTGAAACATTGAAGATATGCTTTTTATGAAGCGTTTTAGTTAAGACAGACTTTTAATTCTGTTTATCAGCTTCTGACAGACCCTTTCATCCAAACTCATTCATGCATACACAGTGCTGGACTCTTTGGAACTGTTTTTATGATTATACAATATAATTATATATATTAGTGTGGCAAGGAAAAAAATGTATATTATATATGTATAGGGGAGGTGGTTGGCCCAATCGGTAAGAGCAAGATCGTGATCTTGTGGTCCCGGTTGAGCCGTCCGTTTATAGCGGGAGTTACCATGTTCTGACTCTCCTCTCCCCAAGTCCTTCAGATGAGACTATGAACGGTCTCATGTGCATATGCATGCAGAAGATCAAATGCGCACGTTAAAAATCCCATTAATCCATGTCAGTGTTTGGTGGGTTGCAGAAACATGAAAATACCCAGCATGCCCCGAGGCTTTACCAGCACATTGAGATATGAACTCGATGATGCATTAACTAAAATAGCAGTGTGGTGTGGGCGTATATGGATTCTGCAGGCATTGACACCGCCTCGGGAACAACTGCAACTGTAACAATATAGTATACACAATACTATATTTGCGTAGACAAAACTTGCTCAATAAGATTCAAGTTACTAGCTTTACTCCCACCCTCAGCTTCTCCTGCTACAAAGTCTGTATCACAAACAATACTGAGGTAATGACGATACTTGAGAAGTTCCATGAGAAGTGCTGGCTAATGCTGGTCAAGAAGTAAGCAGGTCTCCTCATCAATTTCAAGATCTGACCAATTGTCGTCAGTCATGTGCCTGATTGGAAGAACAAAGAAAATAATTAACGCACCAATTAAATCGTGTATCACAGTCTTCACAACATCTCTTCCTTCAAACGGTGTTTTGCTACTTATTTCAGCTACTGATTTACTAATTATGGATGAGCAGCAAAGCCAACTGTTCAAGGGAAAAACAATGAAGCTACACATATTTCTTTATTCACGCATTTATTTCATCATGTTTACAAGAAGCTTCTGTGCGTCTTTGAAAATGTGTTCAATTAATACACTTTTGTAAACAAATTAATGCAGTACAAAATATAAGGAAAAGGTATTGTGAAAAAGGAAACAAATTAGACAGTACATTAATTTTGTTTCTTATTATTGAGAGAAGAGGAGAGAGAAAAAACAACACAACAACAACAGGGGGGGGGGGGGGGGGGAGAGAGAGAGAGAGAGAGAGAGAGAGAGAGAGGTCGTAACATGGTTAGGGAATAAACTTGTTAGGCATAGCCTATTTGCCAATATAAGCCCTGAAAACAAAAACAAACAGCAAAAACAAAAAAATACAAAAACAACAAAAGAGAGAGCGAGAGAGAGAGAGAGAGAGAGAGAGAGAGAGGAGACAGACAGACAGACAGACAGACAGACAGAGAGAGAGGGAGGGAGAGAGAGAGAGAGAGAGAGAGAGAGAGAGACTTACTGATTTAATACACGTCAGTGGAGTTGGAAGCAGAAGCAAAAAACTGCCAATGAAGTTTCCTGAATGCAGTGTGAGGGAAAGTGTGAACGGTAAAAGCCGGATGTGCGGTATATAGCCACTTGTTTACACCAGCATCTCTCCAGCGTTCCCCTTATCTGTGGGAAACAAGCCTCTGAACTCCGCTGACCCTCCTTGGACCCAATTCTGCCATTTCCCAGTGCCTGATTTTCCCCACCAGAAGTGACTGCAGGGCGCTGTAATCTATTAGCCCAACCTTTCTCTTTCACTTGCAGGGAATTTCCTCAGCAACAACTGATACTGTTAGCATAAACAAGTTTGGCCTGAGAGTGGTGATTCCCCTTACTACATTCCTTCTTGGGGCCACAGTCGTGACTGCTAGCTGTTCATTTGTGGCATGCAGAATCTGGTTGGATGTGGACAGGGCAACAACTGTTTCTTTGCTATCAACCAAAAACTAATAAATGTTTCATAACCATGTTTCAGCATGTTAAACAGACTGTATTAATACACCTAAAAATATGAAAAAGTCAAAACACATTTTTTTCGAGATAAACCAGTTGTGGCTCTAATGCATCGACAGTTTCTGATGACCTATAACAGTGATGCGTTTGTTTATTCTGGAAGCAATCAAATCAATTTCAAAGGAAATCTGCAACTTGTTGACTGCATCTGTCAACACAGTACTGTCCAGTTTCCACTCTGCATCCACATAATTTTCTTGATTCTTCATCGCAGCTGTATGTCTTTCCCTGGGATGTGGTATGCACTCAGCCATACATTTCTGTCCACAGGCCCACTCCGAAGTGGCTGTCATCTCGTTACAGCTGTCAGAGTGGCTTGTGCCCATGTTGTTAATACAGAGGCTAGTACTGCTGTGGAATTATCAATCAGCAGGCGCACATGTTTTCATCAGGTCTGCCTGGAAGCACTTTAGTGCGAAATAAGCTGCCTTAAGTTCAAGGTAATTAATGTGGAAGCGAGTTTCAACTGGTAGCCACAATCCTCCAGAGCTCTGTGTCGTACATGCACATCCCCACTGTAATTACTGGCATCTGACGTCACAGTAACGTCAAAATCTGGATGTTGTGACGTCATTGTAAGCAGTATCTACATTACTTATCCACCACTTAAGCTCTTCTTGATTGTGGGGTCAGTGTGGTATATCCATCAAAATTCCCTTTGTCTCAGTGCAGCTTTTTTGGTTGCCTTCTAATGACGATAATGTAGGGGCCCAATTTCACTGCCGGAAACTTGCCACCATTTTCCCAATAGGCTACCTTGGTAGTTCTCTGATATTGGTTTGATTGGCTTTCAGTAGCTGGACACGGCAGTGTTTCAGATTGTCTTCCTTTCAGGTGTCAAATGTGACTGTCATTGTTCTGGAATCAATAATTCACCCTAGATACTGAATAACCTGGGTTGGCTTAAGAGCAATTTCTCTGGTGTACAATGAAGCCGAGTGAACGAAAATAGCTGCACTGTGGCTTGGATATTCTCGTGCTTGTTCTGATTTTTCGAGTGATT
>JAFLJL010001916.1:64850-87783 GCA_018398815.1 Conus ventricosus
GCACGCAACACACACACGACACAACACAGGCACAATCAAAACGCAAACAACCCCCGGCGAAAACCCGGACAACCCGAAACACACACCCCCGCACGCACGCACACACAGAGCCCAGAGGCCACACACACAGAACAGAGCACATACACACACACACACACAAACACACGGACATACAAACGCACACACGCACACAACACACACCCACACACGGGCAGACAAACACACGGACATACAAACGCACACACGCAAACACACACACACGCACACACACACACACACACACGCACGCACGCACGCACACACGCACGCACGCACGCACACACAGAGGCCCACACACAGAGACACAGAGGCACATACACACACACACACACATACACACACACACGGGCAGACAAACACACGGACATACAAACGCACACACACACACACACACACACACACACACACACACACACACACACACACACACACACACACACACACACACACACACACACACACACACACACACACACATACATACACATACGGAGGCAGACCCCCCCCCCCCTCCCTACACACACACAGAGGCAGACACACACACACACACACACACACACACACACACACACACACACACACACACACACACACACAAGTAAGTAAGTAAGTAGTGCTGAGAGCGAGATTTCGGGAATCCCCGGTCACTGAAAAAAGAAGTTGATGACCACGTGATCAGCAATCAACATGGCGTGCAGAACGATGTCGAAGACTGAGTAAGTCCGTGAAAAATGGACAAATCTAAAGAAGGAGTGGTCTTAGAGCTTAGCTGAGGGTTGCATTCGACTCAGCGCATCGAGGTTAGTGTAAAAACACCCTGTATGTTTTCATTTGAACGGCCGGTGAGTTTAGTATACTAAACTCGAACATTACCCATTTAGGAACCTCGCTACGCGTTTCAGAATTTCGCCGGTACGCATTTTCGAAACTGAAGCTATTTTGCGTGTTGCCGTCTTTTGACAAACTTGACGCGCCATACAAGCAGCCTGACACGCTGCTGCGTTCAGCTGGACTGCCCGCCGTCTCTGTTAGTTACTTATTTCCCTTTACTGTCCAATAACTTTAGGGGGCAGGTTAGAACGGCTCGCTGAACGCGTTACGGTCGGTTTTCATTTTCGATCAAGATGGGTGACAATAATTCGTCGAAGCGCCAAGCTGATTCTTCCGACTTTTCTCCCAGCAAAAAGAAGAAAAAAGTTGCCGATCAAACCTTTCTGTCATCATACCATCAACGCTACCCGTGCCTTGTTTCATCCAGAAGAGGGGAGCATTATGCACATTGTGCAGGAAAGATTTCTCGATCAAACATGCCGGCATGTTTGACTGCAAACGGCATATCGAGAACCAGACTCACAAGGACTTTGAGAGTAAAGCAGGAAAGCAGTCATCTCTGGCTAGTTTTTTTTGCAAGCCTTCACCTTCGAGCAGTGAATCTAGTCCTCAATCAAGATGTTATGAGAGAGAAGCCATCTCGTGGTACAGAACAACTTGCCGCTGTCTGCTGCTGACAAGATCGTTCGGGCGGTGAAGGCATTTGTCCGAACTCGCCTATCGCCAAAAGTAGTTACTTTCTTCTTGCATTTATAAACCTTTTGATCTAACATTTTTAGTTCTCTGCTTTACCAAGCTACCGATGTCAGCAGCTGTCCGCAAGGACAGAATCGATGAAACATTGGAAGGCCATTGGGAAGTGGAAGATGGGCAGTTCAAGAGCTGTCTCTGGTGATGTGGGGCATTGTCACCATCCCTCATAGCAGTGCCAACTGTGAGCGCATCTTCTCTGTGTGAGAAGAACCGCACAGACCAGAGAGCCAGCTGGCAGACAGCACCATGGAGAGCCTGCTGGTCCTCAAGTCTGCCACATCCAGCTATTCGGAGGAGTCAACCGGCCATTCATTGGCTGAACTTTTGACCATGAATAAATTATGTCTACGAACTTCCTGTTTTTTTCGTAGCAGCGACACACTCTGTATTGACTTTCACAGGCGACAGGGATTACTCTGTTTAAAAAAAAAAAATCCTAATGACAGCTGATCGGGGAAGTCTTGGTTCATAAAACAACACGGAATATTTCTTTTTCTTCTTCTGTTCAGAAAACATTTCTTTTTTTTCGACCTGAAACTGTTAGTGCAAGCTACGTATCATCATCATCATCATTCTCTTGCCCATGATGGGCGAGAGAGGAGATGAGAGACACTCTCGAAGCCAGGCACGCCATCCGGCCCTGTCCTCTGCCTGTCGCATCAGCGTGGGGCCATCCATCTGGTCCATTCTTTGATGTTGTCCATCCAGCATTTGGTTTGTCGTCCCCTTCGTCTGCCGCCTTCCAGCGTGCCCTGGATGACTGTTTGGGCAGTGAATTGTGGCGTATGACATGCCCAAACCACGACAGCTTCCTCTTCTTGACTGTTGCCAAGAGGGGTTCTTGGGGCCTGCAAGTGATGTTATTTGGCTCCTCACAAGGTCGTTTGTCTTCCGGTCTTGCAAGAGATCCCGAGCAAGCGCCTGAAGCATTTAGTTTCAAAACGTCTGGATTCTCTTGGTGGTCTCTGCTGTCATGGTCCAGCTTTCGCAGCCATACAGCAGGATGGACAGCACCAGGGACTTGTACAGCTTCATCTTGTAGGAAAGCTGATCTCCCTGCTCTTCCAGATCTTGTTTAGCTTTGCCATTGCTGCTGTTGCGATCGCTAGTCTGGTCTTGATTTCTGTTGTAGAGCGACCGTCTTTGGTGAGAGTGGCGCCAAGGTATTTGAAAGCGCCCACTTCTTCAGCTGTTGTCCGTTCATGTAGATTTCAGCATGGGTGTTGGTTGTGCTGTTGACCAGGACTTTGCTTTTTTCTGTGCTCACTTCCATTCCATATGCACCTGCCCTTTCTTCCAGTCTCTTTGTCAGGTCTTGTAGTTCTTCGTTGCTGCCTCCCATCAGGTCGATGTCATCTGCGAACCTCAGATTATTGATGGTTCTTCCTCCGATGGAGACAGTGGAGTGGAAGTCATGGAGGGTTTTCACGCATGATGTTTTCCAGGAAAGATTGAACAGTACGGGAGATAGCAGGCAGCCTTGACGGACTCCAACTGTGGTCTTGAAGTAGTCCCCTATCTGGTTGTTGAGGAGGACTGCGCTGCTGGCGGTGTTATACAGCGCCTGGATGGTTCGTCCAAACCATCCAGGCGCTACGTATCAGTCTGTGATTATGCTGCCTTCCAGACGTTCACTCGAGCATGGTTGTGTAAGGCTATATTAATGCACATATGCAAGTGCTGAATAAATACTGATGTATGTAATTGTATATAGGCCTATATATCCAATGTACTTGATTGAGTCCACTTTCACAAATGACCCCCCTATATATAATATAATTCCCTGAGTAAAATGACTGAGTAATGGCGTTAAAAGCATCAGTCTAAAAAAAAAAAATCAGTAAAAATTTCTGAAAAATGGGTGCAGTGTCATTTTGACTGATTTCCTTCTTCTTCACTGTAGGCAAACTGTGAAAAAATTCTTAGATGTGTGTGTATAAACCACTAATTTGTATCTCGCTGTAGGGCAGCCAAAAGCTTCAGTATTTAAAAAAAAAAAAAAAAATCAGCAAAACTGTTTCTGAATGGGTGCAGTGTCATTTTGACAGATTTTCTTCTTCTTCACTGTGGGCAAGCTGTGAAAAAAATCTTAGCCATGTCCTGTCTGGCTGACTTATTTTGATTTTTTGTATGTCTTGCATAACAACCGACACTTTCCAAAGTTGCCTGAATTACTTAGCACACAAGTCACATTTGATTTTTCATTTATAGAGCCTAGAGGCCATCACAAGCATTGTATCTCAGATATTCAATGTAAAACCTTTCTCGTTATGAAATATTCACTAATGCATGTCAAGGAATTGCTCAGTTGCTGTCGGTTATTACTAACTTGGGACATACATAAAATTCTCTCTTTTCGCACTTTGCGTTGTGCTGTGTTCCGTGTGCAATGACAAAGGTTCACACACACACACACACACACACACACACACACACACACACACACACACACACACACACACACACACACACACACACACACACACACCAGTCATACATTCTCACACCAGTCACATCCGTCACAAATACACAATTTATCTGTGTGCCTTTACACCAACTTTATTTCTCATGGATGATATAAGAGAGCAACATACATTCTTAGGCATTTGTATAAAATAGCCTCACGTTATGCAAGAGACCAATTATACTCCATCCTCTCACTCACATATTGTACAAGGAACATTATGCTGTAAAGAACAACAATGTGAATTTCTCTCAGTCTCTGACTAATATCTAATGTCTCTATGTTTCTCTCTTAGAAAAATATTTTCATTGGAATAGACTGTACATAGGTTTCTAAAATAATTAATTAAATTATGCACAGCCTTTCTCATCAATCTTTCATTAAACATCTGCTCCATCCTTTCTTTCGCATACAGATCATGAATGATACAACTATTACGAGAGAGCAACATTCTTAGGCAGTTGTATAACCAGCCATGAATGGCCGGCTGACTCCTCCGAATAGCTGGATGTACATCTGCTCCATCCTTTCTTTCGCATACAGATCATGGATGATACAACTATTACGAGAGAGCAACATTCTTAGGCAGTTGTATAACCAGCCATCCTCTTTCACGCAATATGCAAGAGAAAATCATAATGCTGATATGATCAGCCATCCTCCTGCTCACACACTGAACAAGATAACATTACGCTGTAAAGTAATCAGCCATCCCCTCTCTTACAGATGTGGAGAAGTGAAGAAAAGTTATTACGATTTTTTCAGCCATTATTACAAGAGAAATCACTCTTAACAAACGAAGACGTCAAACGCTCTTTAATCATAAAGATCAGATTGTAGATCCAAAATAGAATATGTTTCCATGGAAGATAGGTAAATATAAGTTATATCGAAACAAGCAAACATTTAAGCTGTTTTTTTGTTCAAACATAAATCATACATCAATAACGAAAATATCAACGAAGAAGAGAAATCAATTATTTGGAATATAAATTTTGATACAGTTGCTAAGGGTTAGTTGCTACGATGATTTACTTGTTTACATTTCGTTTTAGGAACGAAGACAAGCAAATCATCGGAAACTTGATTAAGTTTCATTTAATAGTTGTTGGTTAGAATTAGATTATTATATTGCGTTTATCGATAGTTTGTTATAGTATTATTTTTGCTTCGATGTCATGTTGGTAGGATGATGTCGTAGAGTTGGTCGTTAGATTTGTTTCGATGTTATGTTGTTAGGGTGATCGTCCGATCAATTGACGACGAGCATGTATAAAAGGAGAGCGTGTTTGTGTGTTCGGGTTGGTTGTTCTTGCGCAGTTGTTCTTGCGTTGTTCTTGCTGACGGGTCTCGCTGACAGATGCTTGCTGACCATCCTTGCTGACATAAAAGAGAAGAGAAGCATCGATTCTGGTCTGGTCTCAAGATTGTTTGCCTGGCTGATCTGAGCGCTGGTTGCTTGCTGTCTCTGCTACTTCTATTTGATCCACAACACCAGCAGATTTAGTCTGCATGATTAATCTGTGCAAAGTGGCAGGCACGAAGATGAGATTGAGCATCCGACATATATAAGATTGAAGTTGAAAACCCTTTGGGTTCGATCGAGCTCTTGCCTTTGCCCTAAGTCCACTTTGCCACAGATTTTTGGTCTGCCCCCTACTCTTGTTTTTTAATGCCCTCATTGAATCGAAAGTTGGGAAATGTGCTAGGATGGGTATATAACTCCAGTTCCTAGTCAATTTCCTGCATTAGGGTTACTGCCCCTTCCAAAAAAATATAAAGCAAAATTTAATAATATTCAACACTTTTCTCCCTCCCCTCTCTCTCGATTATTCAAGTCCTCCTTGAATGAAAGAATAGAGTATATTTGATACTTCTTATTTTTTAAAGAGATTAGGACAAATTTGATTCATATCGCTATCTTTAATAGGCAATATGATAATCAAATATTAATAGAAGGGGAAAATCCCGATTATTCACGTGACATGCTCTTTTCATTCAGCTTGCGTTGTTGTTTAAAAAAGGGCAAAACCGAAATGAAAGAATAAAATGAAGCACTGATTCAAACTGCGTTATTTTATAAATAAGGCGAGTTTGAAACAAGGGGAAAGGGAAAGGGCAATTTAACAAAGGCACTTTACGACTTATTATTTCAGGGGTGATTTGATTCTAGGGGCGTTTTTTTTATAAATAAGGCACTGAGAATCAAAACGGAACAGGGAGAAGGAACTCTTTTCTTTCTCAGCCATTCTGTAGCCAAACTACACTCACGAAAGAATAAGAATTTTTTTTTTCCATGGAAGATTTGCTA
This sequence comes from Conus ventricosus, assembly GCA_018398815.1. Taxonomy (NCBI): domain Eukaryota; kingdom Metazoa; phylum Mollusca; class Gastropoda; order Neogastropoda; family Conidae; genus Conus; species Conus ventricosus. Next base: position 71,249 of record JAFLJL010001916.1, read on the forward strand.
GAAAAAAAAAAAAAACGTTGTCAAAAGAGAAAAAAAAAATTTAAACATGTTTATATTTGCTAAAAATGGACTTGTCAAAAGACTATAAAATTTAAACTTTTATCAAAGATAAACTTCTCGAAAAAAATATTAAAGTTCTTGCGGACTTTTGCTTTTCCTTTCTCCAAATGTCTTTTTTTTTTTTTTCGATTAAAGTTCTTGCTGACTTTTGCTTTTCCTTTCTCCAAATGTCTCTTCTTTTTCCGAATGCCTATTTTCTAATCCTAACCACTGTTAAGAGTCTTCCTTTTTTCTCTCTCTCTCTCTCTTCTTCTTCTTCTTACAAAAATTACTGGATTTTCAGAATAGACGTCTTGGTTTGCTGGCAAGTCTTACGGATCTTCTAGGCAGTAGAACTGGTATAGGCAGCAGATATGGTTTCTTTTCGGGAGCCCGGGGAAATGGTTGCGTCGATAGTGAAGCCATCGGGGTTATGAAGTCAGTCTTCGGGCTTGAGACTTTGATTGTCGCAATAGAGAAGGCAGGGATGTGTTGACGGGAGATCGTACGAGCGATGCCCTTGGTAGACATCTTCTTCTTCTTGATTTCTTGCGCTAAGAGTTGAAGGGTTGGAGGAAGGTTTGAAGCATTGTTCAGGCAGGGTTCTAAGACGTTCATCCCAGCAGTAATGGGACTCGTTCCTTCTTCCCCCTCATAAATGGCTCCGTAGGCGTTTTGACTACGAAGACGGGTGTTTGAGCAGAGGGTATTGAAGACTTGTATGTCGACCAAGTAGATGCGGAGTAGGGCACCTCTGCCCCATTCACTGCTCGTATTTTGACGAGGCCATCTTCTTGTCGAAGATTCTTGAGATTTTTTTGCAGCCCAAGCTTCTGTAACAGTCGTTACTTCGCTGCCCGTGTCCACGAGAGCCTGTGTCGTCCTGCCGTTAATCTTGATTTCAGTCGTCGGACATCTTCCGGCGAGGTTTGTCTTCTTTTTCTTCCTTTGATGCGCAGCCTTTTGCTGCGAACTTTACTTCTTCTATTGTTGTTGACTGCTTCTTCTTCCTCCCCCCGCTGCCTGGTTTTCCATAACAGGGGGGTTACTCGTTTCCCTGCATCCTGTAGCCCTGTTGATTTTGTCTTTGCTGCCTTTGAAGATACTGTTGTCTTGCTCGGCAGTTTGCTTGGACGTGTCCCTTGCGCTGGCACCACCAGCACGTCCGTGTAGACTGGGAAGCTTGCTGGTGGGTGAAGGAAGGCTGATGGGAATGCATTCTGGGAGGGACATCGCTGGTTGCTGCCGACTTCTAGGGGCATTGATGTGCTGCTCTTCTATGCTGCCGTGTAGGTGTTGCTTGAGGGCTTCCGTCTCAGAGTCAGCGCCGATATCTTCTCCTCCAGCTGCTGCAGCATGTCGGGGCCCAGTGATGTCTGTTCGATGGCATTCTCGGCAATGGAGTCTTCCCTCATCCATCGTTGTGCTTCCTTTGTTGCTTCCATGAAGGTAGCCCGGAGGTGTTCCCTTGTAAACCGCTTCATGTCCCTCTTCAATGATGCCGGGTGCAGGCCGTTGACGAAGGCGTCCCGAAGTAATGTTGGCTCGAGAGGCGCGTCAGGATTCGCCTCGTAGATCTTGACCCATAGCATGCGGAGTGTTGATGCGTATTCGCCTATAGACTCGCCCTACCAAGCTGTCGCCTGAAGAAGGTCGCCGTCAGTGTTGAATGATCTTTTTGTTCCCCCCATTCTTGTTCAAGAATCTTGATTATTTTCTCAGCTGAGTTGATATCCCTGCTTCCCGTGTCAGGATCTCTTGCTTGGCTCGTCCGTCAAGTGAGTTAAGAAGCCAGCTTGCCGCTAAGCGGTCTGGGATGGGCTGAAGTTGCAGAATGAGGCGCACCTCTCGGGCGAAGTCTTCCACGTCGCCATCGCCTGAAAATTTACTCAGCTTGTAGAGTCTGCAGGGGTTGCTGTGTTGCTGGAACTGGTCGCCAGCATCAGTGTTGTGTTGATCTTGGGGTTCGCCAATGGTCATCATCTCTTCAATGATGTCCATAATCTAATCTGAAGAAGCTGGTCTGGACCGCAGCCGGCTTACTGAGTCTGGTCTGCTGTCAATATAGGCTTACTTCTTTATTATGATCACACAATCCCACTTCTGACACCAAAAATCTGTGGCAAAGTGGACTTAGGGCAAAGGCAAGAGCTCGATCGAACCAGGATTTTCAACTTCAATCTTACATATGTCGGATGCTCAATCTCATCTTCGTGCCTGCCACTTTGCACAGATTAATCATGCAGACTAAATCTGCTGGGTGTTGTGGGATCAAATAGAAGTAGCAGAGACAGCAAGCAACCAGCGCTCAGATCAGCCAGGCAAACAATCTTGAGACCAGACCAGAATCGATGCTTCTCTTCTCTTTTATGTCAGCAAGGATGGTCAGCAAGCATCTGTCAGCGAGACCCGTCAGCAAGAACAACGCAAGAACAAAATGCGCAAGAACAACCAACCCGAACACACAAACACGCTCTCCTTTTATACTGCTCGTCGTCAATTGATCGGACGATCACCCTAACAACATAACATCGAAACAAATCTAACGACCAACTCTACGACATCATCCTACCAACATGACATCGAAGCAAAAAAAAATACTATAACAAACTATCGATAAACGCAATATAATAATCTAATTCTAACCAACAACTATTAAATGAAACTTAATCAAGTTTCCGATGATTTGCTTGTCTTCGTTCCTAAAACGAAATGTAAACAAGTAAATCATCGTAGCAACTAACCCTTAGCAACTGTATCAAAATTTATATTCCCAAATAATTGATTTCTCTTCTTCGTTGATATTTTCGTTATTGATGTATGATTTATGTTTGAACTAAAAACAGCTTAAATGTTTGCTTGTTTCGATATAACTTATATTTACCTATCTTCCATGGAAACATATTCTATTTTGGATCTACAATCTGATCTTTATGATTAAAGAGCGTTTGACGTCATTCGTTGTTTAAGAGTGATTTCTCTTGTAATAATGGCTGAAAAAATCGTAAATAACTTTTCTTCACTTCTCCACACACATAATGTATTATACAAGAGAGCAACATTCTTAGGCTGTAAAACAATCGGCCCACCCTTTTTCGTTTTCTCTCTGTCTCTAATTAGGAAAGAGGCCAACATTTAGTATGCTGTACAATAATCAGCCATCGACTTCCGCACATTAAATCATTTAGCCAGAGATTGGGACCGAAACTGTCAAAATATAAACAGATCATGGATGATACAACTATTACGAGAGAGCAACATTCTTAGGCAGTTGTATAACCAGCCATCCTCTTTCACGCAATATGCAAGAGACAAATCATAATGCTGATATAATCACCATCCTCCTCCTCACACACTGAACAAGCTTTTGGAGTTTGAACAGAAACCGTATTTCCACAAACGTTACATTGATGATGGGTTTTGGCATTTGGAATGGTGACCTTCACTCCCTTTTTACGTTTCACAGATTATGCCAACACCATACATACCAACATATAAATCACTCTATGATGGAGTAAAGAACAAATTGAATTCCTTGACACTAGAGAATGGCCATGTCTACACAGATCTATTCAAGAAAGATGGTGATAAACAGTTATACCTCAGGCAGGATTCTTGCCATCCACCACATACAAAAAAATCTCTAGCATATGGTTTGGGTGTTAGGTTGAGAAGAAATCTGTGAAAAGGATGAGGACTATCTAAAACACAGATCTGAACTTAAGAACCAGTTGCGCAAACGTGGCTATAGTAGCAAACTCATAGCAGGTCAGTTGAAAACAGTTGATAACATGGATAGGAACCGACTTCTTCAGAAAAAAGAAAGGAAACACTGAAAGAGTACCACTAGTGTTGACATTTCAAGATTATTGCCAGATGTACAAGCTGTACTAAAGACACATAGTGATACGCTCTATAAGTCAGAATACATGCGCAAAGTATTCCATAGACTACCAATGCCTGCATACAGACGGGACAAAATTTATGTGATACGTTGGTTCACAAAAAAACTGAAAGAGCAGTGAAGGGAAAAGCAGAAATTTGTGATTGTGACACCTGTTCTTCACTAGTAACTTCAACAGTGTTGGACACAAAGCAGAAATCTTCGCACAATGTTATGAGTAACGTGACATGTGCGGATAGAAATTTGATATATTTATGCTCTGTTGTTGTAAACGGTGTAATAAGACAGTTTATGTTGGAAACCGGACGTTCATTGAAAGAAAGAATAGCGGAACACAGACGTCACATCAAGTTCCAAGAGAAAAGCCAATAATGCGACATTTCCTTCAGCATTCAGTGGGAGACCTTGCTGTTGCAGTGTTGGCAAAAGCTACAGTGAAAGCAAAAGCTTCAGACTTATTGCTGAAGAAAAATGGATAAGGACATTGGATACAAGGTGTCCAAATGGATGTAATGTTAAGACAAATGTATAACAACCCTATCCAGATTTACCTGTAAACAACATTGATGAATTGCAGGAAATTTATATATATTTTTAGGTGACAGTTCGTGTATGCCATGCACAGTCCAAGACAGGACTATGGTCGCAGTTTCATTGTGATTTATGGAGCGTGTTGTTATGTTTTTGGAGTACATTGGTTACTGTATAACTACACAAAGACACACACACCACTTGCACCCCCCCCCCCTTTTTTTGTTCCCTTGTTGATGACATCACACATTATGCTGTCAGAAATTGCGTAAGATATTTATGACGTCAATTCTTTGCCCTGACCAGCCACCAAAGATGGACATTACATAGTTGCATTGTTTTTGTTTTTTTCTCTTGAAAAAGGCCACGTGGCCGAAAAATTAGATGAGTGGTATTGTGATTTTTCTATGCTGTCAAAATATAGTTTGCGCATTTATTTAATGTTTTTAAAAATAGTTTTGTTATGTAAACCACAGCCTGAGGATGGAGCTAGACCCTCGCTCTGTCAGCAGAAAAGAGCTACTGTTTGTTTCTGCAAAGAGAGCACTGATTAAGATCATTATTATCCTCAAACTGTACTTCACATGCAACATGTATCCAAGCATTGCATGACGCACATTCAAACCAGTCTATTTGTGCAGTATTCTGATTGTCATCTTCATTGAAACATAAAGCGCATCTCACTGCTTGGTTTTCAGATAAATCTGCTTCAAGCTTGTTTCTGTCACACATGTCAGGTTTCTTTAGTTTTAACTTAGATTCCTTTTTCCTCTTTCGTTTTGTTGAAAACAGTTGCCGTTGGGATTCAAACTTTTTATTCGGTGGTATGCTGTCTTCTTTTCAAAATCTGTAGCTGAACAACTCTGAAGTCCACATCCTATACTGTAGGCATCCTGTAAACGCTGAAGCACAGCTTGCAATGTTTCAACATCATCTGTCATGTTCACCAGTTCCATTATATCGCTTGCTTTGCTGAGGGCAGCCTGTCTCAACCTCTCAACATTTCCACTGTGCTCAGGTTTCTCTTGGCAAAGAAGGCCTTGAACATGTTAACAATCTTCTCCTTCACTATCATTAACTACAGGTTGTATATCACCTTCTTGTTGGTTACTTTTATGTACAGCATGTATATGTTTGCATGTTACAGCTTTTGTCAAGAAATCAGGACAGGTGCACGTATACATGTGGATGCACACCCTGCATAATCACACACCACCTTACACGTGTAGGGGCATGCCTCCGTCAGCACTCTTCTAACAGAGTAAACTTTATTACTAACAGCTGCAGAAGGCACATACCATTCTGTCTCATCATCCTGGTTTCTTTCAATACCAGTTACATTACCTGCTTCTTTATGTCTATTGTTTATCTCCCGCAAGCGATGTGTATTTTTTCCCTTTGACTCTTTGATAACCTGCTCAACAAGCTTGTCTCTGGCAAGTTTCAAAAGTATGACTAAGAGATAATCGACCCGCCTGTTTTGTTTTCGTTCGAAGTATATGTCCTTAAGTACACGATGAAAGGCTTCAGCAAACATGTTGGTGTTTGCAATTGCTCCTATTCTGAAACAGGCAGACCAAAGGAAAATTTTGTTGTCATCCACAAAGTTCTTAAAGAAGTATTCCTGAATGTAGGCGAAGTTTGCTGCAGGAAAGAAAGAAACTGTGTAAGAGATCTGCGAAAGTTTGCCTCATCCGTGTCAGACTGGAGAACTTTTAAATAGGTGTAGGTGGTACATTGATCGGCAGCAGACATGTGTTTTTGTACCTGCTTTCGCCAACATTTATCTACATGCCATGAACAGTACAATCTTTTAGTGGGTTGGGAACATGTTGAACACCATGCATTGTAAAAATTATTTGCTAGATCACTCATAAAAATGTCTGTAGAGATATCCTGTCCACAACAGTCCTTCAAAGGCGTAAAGAATATTTGTAAAATTTCTGCATCTTCTCTGTTAGAAATAGCCCAGGCCACAGGTACAGCCTCTTGATACTCATCCAGCACAAGAACAGTTGTAAGCATAAAATCATACTGTGTTGTGTTGTGTGTAGAATCAATACAAATTATTTTTGAAGCATGTTTTATCATCATATTCTTTGAAAATCTGTTTGAATGCACAGAAGGAAATCTTCAGGTTTCAGAATATTGTGTGGTTTGCCTTGGGCTTTGTAGTATATGATGGGATTAGCTGGTGATGACTCAAATTCATGAACCCACATATCTACACTTACACCATCCTCTGGGTGTTTTTGTGTGCCTGAAATGTTGTACTGTTTTTTTATGTTTTGTATGTCTTTCCTTGTTATTAAAGTGTCTCTATTTACATCAGTTATTTTATCTCTGATCATATCAATAATCTTGCCTGTGTCAACACCTTGAGCTAGTTTACCCACAATAAAAGAACGCATTTCATCTGACATTTTTAAATGGCCAAGATTTCTGCTGTGACCGGTGTGTTTCAAACAATACTGCACCGATATGAACACCACTGACTAAATCTTTCTTACTGTCATGAACGCAGTACATTTTAATCCAATTTTGTTAGAACCCTGTGTCTTCTTGGCTCTTTTCCTGTTGTCGTCATTTACTCTGTCAGATCTCTCGTCACCAGAGCGGTGACAATAGAAATTGGAGGTAACATGGTCTGAATACACTTTCTTTGACTACTTCTAAAAAACTGAGATGATGTGTCTTTCTCTGCCTGTTTCTTCCATGTCTCAAAGTCACTATCATTGGGGAAGTCTTGTGTTTCTACATTGATGTCTACATCATGCTCGTTCCTGTAATGAGCGATCAGCTGTTGTATGGTAACACACCTGAACTCTGGGCATTCCTCACAAACGCAGTGTGGATCATGTGTATTGGTAGTGTTTGCATTATCTTCAGTGCGGTGAAAGCGGCGTTTGTGTCTGTGCAGAGCTTGACGGGCAGACATTTGGTGGCTACAATATGGACAAATAAAAACTTTCTGTTTGCTGCTTGCATGTGTGTCCTGTAGTCTGTGGTGTTGCCCCGTTGCCCTGTGTTGCACCTTTGCCCTGTGTTGCCCCGTTGCCCTGTGTTGCACCGTTGCCCTGTGTTGCCCCCTTGCCCTGTGTTGCACCGTTGCCCTGTGTTACACCGTTGCCCTGTGTTGCACCCTTTCCCTGTGTTGCACCCTTGCCCTGTGTTGCCTGTGGTGTTGCTCCCTTGCCCTGTGTTGCCTGTGGTGTTGCACCTTTGCCCTGTGTTGCCTGTGGTGTTGCACCCTTGCCCTGTGTTGCCTGTGGTGTTGCACCCTTGCCCTGTGTTGCCTGTGGTGTTGCTCCCTTGCCCTGTGTTGCACCCTTGCCCTGTGTTGCCTGTGGTGTTGCAACCCTTGCCCTGTGTTGCTGTGGTGTTGCACCCTTGCCCTGTGTTGCCTGTGGTGTTGCTCCCTTGCCCTGTATTGCCTGTGGTGTTGCCTCCCTTGCCCTGTGTTGCACCCTTGCCTGTGGTGTTGCTCTCTTGCCCTGTGTTGCCTGTGGTGTTGCTGCTTGCCCTGTGTTGCCTGTGGTGTTGCTCCCTTGCCCTGTGTTGCCCCATTGCCCTGTGGTGTTGCACCCTTGCCCTGTGTTGCACCCTTGCCCTGTGGTGTTGCTTCTTTGCCCTGTGTTGCCTGTGGTGTTGCTCCCTTGCCTGTGTTGCCCCATTGCCCTGTGTTGCTGTGGTGTTGCACCCTTGCCCTGTGTTGCACCCTTGCCCTGTGGTGTTGCTTCCCTTGCCTGTGTTGCCTGTGGTGTTGCTCCTTGCCCTGTGTTGCCTGTGGTGTTGCTCCCTTGCCCTGTGTTGCCCCATTGCCCTGTGTTGCCCCCTTGTCCTGTGTTGCGCCCTCGCCCTGTGTAGCTTGTGATGATGTCCCCTTGGCCTGTTTGCCCTGTGATGGTGGGTGCAGTGCTCGTGGCCTTCCTCTTACGCCCAATGCTGACTGCCGCACTATAGGAGTGGTCAGCAAAGTCAGATGCGTCTGAGGCATCGGGTGGTGCTTGCTGATGCACCCACTGCCAGACAGGTGTCATGTCAACCGCTTTCCTAACGAACCAGCTTATGACAACACGCCTGAGGTAGCGTTCAAATCTTGTCGGCGCGAGTAAGTACATTGAAAGACCAGAGCGTGGTCCAGTCAGTACTTGGAATAGCCTTTCATCCAGTGCAGCAATAACAGAGACGACAACCACCACAAGCCCACACACATTGCTGCAAGTTTTGGATGGGATAGTTCTTGCATCTAGCTCTGCATACGTCTGAGTGGTTGTATCCCACTGGGGTTGGGGTGTGCATCAGCTGAAGAGATACATCCTTCAGCTGATGCAGTCCAAAATGCTGGGTGTACTCGGACAGCACCTGCAACATATCTGGTGGGTAGCTCCACCATTGCTGTCACAATATTTAATGACAGGGCGGACAAACAAATCAATGGTTATGAGGACCCAGTGGCTACCTGATCTTTGGGGGTTGAAAATACACAGAATTGTCTGGTTCTTTACCCACATTAGCTACAAGAACAAGCCTCTGTATGTTGTTAAGATCTCTCCGTTGTTAAGATCTCTCCGTCTCATCATCTGTGCCAGCTCATCTGGTGTTGATGCCGAGATGCATAACGCCAGGGAGGTATCCTGCGCCTCGTTGATTCTATCCATGAGCCACACGACGTGGCTGGAGCACAGCCATCCGCCCGGACCCTCCCCACACAGACGGGCCAACTCGTCTGGGGTGCTACCTGCAAACAAAAGAGATCTTACGGTGATCAAGAGATCATCTACGCTGCCAAAGTATTTTTCATAGCACTAACTTGTTCTGCCTTTTGCAGGCACAGAATGCTGCACTGAGACACTGAAGTATGGAAAGATACCGATGGTGGGGGAGGGGGGGGGGGGCAACTGGCCAGATCTGATTTTCCCCTGTGATTGAATCGGGGTGGTGTGTGTGTGTGTGTTTTGGGGTTGGGGGGGGGGGGGCAGGGCCGGACCTTGGGGGGGGGGGTTACCTGGGTTCCGAAACCATCCCCCCTCCTGCCGCCAAAAAAAAGAGAGAGAGAGAGAGAGGAGAGAGAGAGAGAGAGAGAAGAGAGAGAGAGAGAGAGAGAGAGAGAGAGAGAGAGAGAGAGAGAGAGAGAGAGAGAGAGAGAGAGAGAGAGAGAGAGAGAGAGAGAGTGTGTGTTTGTGTGTGTTTGTGTGTGAGTGTGTGTGTTTCATTTCAGCATCAGTGTTTCCACAGTAATTATCAATTTTTGGTGTGTTTTTTTTCTTTCTCCCCTCAACTTGCTATATTATACCTCAAAAAGTAGATATTCACTGTTGTAATAACCTTTTTAACTCGAGTGTGTCAATTAATTTCATGCTTCCTATGATGAAATTTGTCAAAAGCAATATGTGAGAGAGAATGGGGAGTTAGTGATAACAGCAACAAAGTGCAAACTCCTTGGGGTAAGATAAAGTGTATCTAAACATAAGTCATTGCCTGTAGTGTTGTTTGTACATGATCAAAATCTAAGCCAAAGTTTGAAAGTACAATCATTCTACTATTGTTTAACTGTTTTTTATGTTTTTTTCTTACTAGTTTTAGTTTGTCATTTGTATCAGCGTGTAATTATAGTGTTGTGTCCCTAGATCTCACAAGAGGCCGCACTTATCTGTCAGACATGGTACATCTGCAGAAAACACCATTGTTTTCAGGCCAATTCCTGTGCAAGATTCTCCCAACTGCTCCAGGAGAACCTTTCTTTGCCTTTTCAGATACGTTGTTGTCTTCAGCTTCAGGGATGTGTTGCCCCCTGACCCCCACAAGGGGCTCTGTCCCTTGACCCCGCCAGGGGGCAAGCCCCCCCTGGGCCCTCAATATGGTTGTAACCCCCCCTCTTTCCACCCCAGGTCCGGCCCTTAGGGGGGTTGGTTGAGCTGTGCATTTGATTTAATTTAAAAGAGTGGGGGACCATGGACAAGAGGAAGTGCAATTAATACATGTATTATCCCCGACAAGAATCCAAGGACTGAAAGTTGGCTCTGCCATAAATTTACTCTAAAAAATCAAGGGAGGTGGGAGAATAACACCCCCAACCCCCAACTACCTCCCGGCTAGTCCTTTTTGTCCTAATACTGGCCCGCATCAGGAGAATATTTTTGGCTCTATAAATAAAACAAAATAGGGAGCCTGAAAAATGAAATAAAAAAGACATTACTGAAAACACATGATATAACAACAAACAACAAATGCATGAATTGACAGACTATAGTTTTGATGAAAAGTATGACAACAGGTAAGGACATTACATGTAAGTAAAAAAAACACAATTATTAAAAATATTATTTTCCTCAGGTAGCAATGTCATTTTCACATGCACCCATGGAAAAGGCACCTTTGACGTTTGTATTCCATTTCCTTACTCAGCCCACTTGTACACTGAGTACCAGGCCTGTTTGGGGTTTTGTTGCTGTTTTGTCAAGGGTGTCTTTGCACCTGTCTTTTACACGATTGAAACCAAATTCAACTATGCTGAATCAACAGAGACAGATCACATACATGCACAAACACAAATGCATAGTGCTCATACCGTAGCCTGGTAGAACCTCTCTTGCTGGGTGATTCCAGATGAGGTCCTGGAACTCTACCAGGAAGTCAGAGTGAAGCCGATCTGCGTGACCAACTGAGAGCACCATTCGCCTGCCGAAGTTGTGGGTAAACCATCTCTGTTCCTCCCGGAACTTGTGCGGGTTCTCGAACCGCCTCTCTGGAGATGCAGATAAAAATACTGTGTTATGCTTCAGTATTTTATGTTATATTAGATAAAAAAGGTATATTGTCCAAAACAATTATCATGCAAACACTGCAAACTTACATACATGTGTTCCTGTTGTAGACTAGAAGGACTCAGGAGTCTGGTTTATAAACCAACAATTAAATTACTCAAAATGAAAATAACGATAAAATACATGTACTGGTACATGTAGTTTACAAGTTTAAAAAAACATGCTATCCGTATCACTATATAAAATACTTCCCAACTTTTATTCCTTGAACGGAAGTTATGATGACACGTGGACAAATTATGATAAAACCAGTACTTGATCATTATTGCATTTATTCAAATCATCATAACCACAATGATTCTGTTCAATTTTCATACTTCAACACCAAACTGAATAGCTTCAGTAATGTTTAAAGATTAATGGCTAGTGTAAAAGACTACCTGCACAGTGACTAACATAATACTCAGCGCATTTGTTTTCGAAATCTTTGGATAATGATCTTGAATGCACACACAAAGATGGAGTGAGGGAAGCCCCAAGATATAAGCCTCATGGTAAGATTGACAGACAAAATTAAGAAGCAGTAGCATAGGAAGACATTTGGGACTGAGGTTGGCCAAGCTGGTCGGATCAGAATTTTTGCTCTCAGTGACTCCCCAATAAAATATTGGGAACAGGGAAGGTGTGTGTGTGGGTGTGGGTGGGGGGGGGGGGCATGGGGGGGGGGGGGGGGGGGGGGGCTAAGAGGCATGCTTTTTTCAGCACAAGATCGGGATACCTCAAGCAGGAGGGGAGGGGGGGGGGGGCGGGAGGGAGGAGGAGGGTATCCTATTCCACTGAGAAGTATGATAGTGAGGATGTAAATCATATTAGATTATATGAATCAGGATAGTTTTCAAGATATGAGATCTACAGGAGAAACAGTGACTGAGTGAGAGATCTATAGTTCTCAGCCCATAACAACCAAAATAGTAATGTAATAAATCACGCAAGGCACAGACACACACAATCACAAAATCAAGTTATGTAAAGCCCACCACCAAAGAAATTCACACCAAACCGAATAGCTGGATGTGTAGTAAATCACGCAAGGCACAGACACACACAATCACAAAATCAAGTTATGTAAAGCCCACCACCAAAGAAATTCACACCGAAATGAACATACATCATAGAGAAGACAGGACTGGAAGGGGATTGCGCTTTTGAAAAAAAAGCTAGAAAAGTCAAAAGGTAGAAATTAAGAATAAGAAGAAAAAAAACACCCGAAGGTGCTGGGGGGACCCAGAGAAGCACTGTCTTCACCTGCCTTTAGAGCAGTCCTGTACCACCCTTGGAGGCCTGCGCTGTGTTGACGATGGGTACAGGCACGCGCAGGACACTCCATTAAGATATCAAGGGACATAACTGCTCCCACGCCTTGGCTTAAGGCTGTGTCAGACCAATTGACATAGGCCAGAACACCAAGGCTACATCAAAATGTTGTTATGCTCGCATAGTTATGTGGGGATTGTCTTCAGTCGTGACAAGCTCCTAGCATAACATTATCAGTCTCTCCCAAATCCCCCGAAGTCGGAGTGTGGCTGCCCATGTGGCGGGGTAATCAAAAACGGTCACACACGTAATGTTCTCATCCCCAGCTGATGCATTTGTGCCATAGTGTTCAAATACTTCGGCTGTTCAGATGATCCCTGGAGTCTTTTAGCCAGGGTACGACAACAACAACAACAACAACTGCTCCTGAACAGAGGTAAATCAGACTGCAGGATACAACTCATAACAGCCTTAAAATAGCATCCCCCATGGGTGTACCAGCCCGTATTTCATGACTGCAGAGCCCACCGGCGAGAAACACCACCCTCCAGCTGCCGAGCAACACCCACAGACCCAACCACCCATGCCCACGGACAGATGAAGACAGTGCCACTCCAGACACAGCCAAGCTTTCGCCATACGGTCTTATGTGCCCTCAAGAGAGCATCCAAAGTTGTAGTCTTTCCCACTGTCAACAGGACTTTCCCTGTGGTCAGTGGGTCTTTCCTCACCGTCACTGGACCTTTCTCCAGGGTCAGCCTAGTTAAGGCAAAGAAGAAAAAGAAACACCCGAAGGTGCTGGGGAGGACCCAGAGAAGCACTGTCTTCACCTGCCTTTAGAGCAGTCCTGTACCACCCTTGGAGGCCTGCGCTGTGTTGACGATGGGTACAGGCACGCGCAGGACACTCCATTAAGATATCAAGGGACATAACTGCTCCTGAACAGAGGTAAATCAGACTGCAGGATGCAACTCATAAACAGCCTTAAAATAGCATCCCCCATGGGTGTACCAGCCCGTATTTCATGACTGCAGAGCCCACCGGCGAGAAACACCACCCTCCAGCTGCCGAGCACACCCCACAGACCCAACCACCCATGCCCACGGACAGATGAAGACAGTGCCACTCCAGACACAGCCAAGCTTTCGCCATACGGTCTTATGTGCCCTCAAGAGAGAATCCAAAGTTGTAGTCTTTCCCACTGTCAACAGGACTTTCCCTGTGGTCAGTGGGTCTTTCCTCACCGTCACTGGACCTTTCTCCAGGGTCAGCCTAGTTAAGGCAAAGAAGAAAAAGAAACACCCGAAGGTGCTGGGGAGGACCCAGAGAAGCACTGTCTTCACCTGCCTTTAGAGCAGTCCTGTACCACCCTTGGAGGCCTGCGCTGTGTTGACGATGGGTACAGCACGCGCAGGACACTCCATTAAGATATCAAGGGACATAACTGCTCCCGAACAGAGGTAAATCAGACTGCAGGATGCAACTCATAACAGCCTTAAAAATAGCATCCCCCATGGGTGTACCAGCCCGTATTTCATGACTGCAGAGCCCACCGGCGAGAAACACCACCCTCCAGCTGCCGAGCACACCCCACAGACCCAACCACCCATGCCCACGGACAGATGAAGACAGTGCCACTCCAGACACAGCCAAGCTTTCGCCATACGGTCTTATGTGCCCTCAAGAGAGAATCCAAAGAATAAGAGGTTACTGCAGCATAAAGCGAAAGTAGGTCTCGCACACAGAAAAGCCGTCACCGGACTACAACAGTTGCTACTATTCAGTATACATACCTTGTCAACATTTCTGAAAAGAAGACAGTATTTAAGTATTGTTTTCACCCTTACGTTGTTTTATTACACAGTTCAACAGTCACAGTTCATGGAATGATTTTCCAAAGTCGCTCACACAATTGCATACTCTCCTACATGACATTCAATTCAATTCAATTCAATCCAATGAACTTTATTATCTCGGATGAGACATTTAAATGTGGCAACCTCTGGATTTCATATTAAACATCGTAAAAACAGTCAGTTCTAATACACAACATGAACACTTTCATAAAAAAATAGCTCACAACATTCAAATACTCACTCGCGCTTACACACACACACACACACACACACACACACACACACACACACACACACACACACACACACACACACACACACACAACACACACACACACGCACGCAAACACACACTACACACATACACACACACACACACACACACACACACACACACACACACACTCACACACACACACACACACACACACACACACACACACACACACACACACACACACACACACACACACACACACACACACACACACCCCACACACACACGCACACACACACACACATCAAAGCCAATGAAATCAGTACCACATAATTTGCACAATTGCATACACACACACACACACACACACACCACACACACACACACACACACACACACACACACACACACACACACACACAACACACACACACACACACACACACATCAAAGCTGGTTAAAACAATACTACATTTCTCATGACTTAAAACAATATAGATTAAATCGATTATATATGAGACAAACTATATCTTAAAATACCAAGTTCCAATTAAGCACAAATCAGCTACACTTCATTGTCCATATCCACATACCTACAAATATAACACAATTATTTATTGTCCTAACTCACGACCAATTCAATTTTGCGAAACCTTTCATCCATGCCCACACATGAACATATATTATTATTACATGCAGCACAAAATATCCCTTAGGTTTGAGGGTGTGGGAGGGGGGAAAGGGGAACTTACCTCTAGACTGATGAGCCATGTCGCCAAAAATCGTGAAAAACACGTAGAACTTGAAGATGGAAGCAAAATCGCAACACTGTCAATCGCACACGTTGTGTCTCAGAAATCACAGGAAACGAATGTACCGCTAAACCGGAAATGATATGTATAATTTATATAATTTATTCATGGGTCAAAGTTCAGACCAATGAATGGCCGGTTGACTCCTCCGAATAGCTGGATGTCACATTGTATGCTGATGGACAATCCAACTTTCAAGGAAGATTATAAGTATTTGAGGAACTCTAAAGTGTGTTAGCATGGACTCTGATGAGTGCAAAGAGTGTGAAGAAAGGTGAGATATAATAATAACTGTGGTACTTTACTGAAACAGACCATAGTTTTTAGGACCATCTTTGAACAGAAATACCCATCAGCCTTCCTGGTTTTAAATATGTGTGTGTGGTGAGAGAGAGAGAGAAAAAAGAGAGAGAATGTTTTTCATGTGTGTGTGTGTATGTAAGAGAGTGATTTCGACTTAACAAGAGAGTGCCTGGTGTATGCGTATAATTATTGTTTATACTTACTTTCATGTGAGTTCTTAATATTTGTCACATTGTCACTCTTGCACCCACGCATTCATGACGGCATTTACTCCATACGCACACGCAATCCCTCCAGTCAACCAAAAGGCGCACTACAGAATGTTTTGTTCTTCTCCCCCTCTCCTCCGGGGAAAACACTTTCCTAAATGAATTTAACAATTCCAACATCACACTCGAGTAGTTATCAAACAAATTCTATGCATGTTTTTCTCTCTCTTTTCACACTGAGAGATAAATCAAGTTACGAATTTATATGAATGAAGACTTTCTAGATTCCTCCTTCTTGCTAGAGAAAGAATACACAAAAATACATCCTCCAAGAATATAAAGTCATGGCCTTTTACACAACGTTGGCCCAAGATCCAGACCAGGAAAATAAACAATCCATGTATTCATGATGCCATACCTGCATCAGAGAAAGCACTCACCCTTACTGTCATGATGCCCTGTCCGCATCAGAAAAAATGCTTGCCCCTTGGACTCTCCAGTCATGGGGAAAAAGATGAGGTCCGACTCCTCTACCTGGGGGCTTCAATGCTGGGGAACTTGGTGTGTTCCCCACACCTGGCCA
>JAFLJL010001916.1:88783-117312 GCA_018398815.1 Conus ventricosus
GATCAACAAGGATACCAGGATTTTCCCACGACTATAAATGGATGTACAGTTTGTTTAAAATCGGTATAAAGGTGTTTTTGTTTTCAGTTCTGATGGAGGTCAGTGTGAAGCTGGAGATAACTTGGCGAAGGATGATGAGGGAGTCATGGAAGCTGGTCCTGGACTCTGCAGCAATGCTACCCCGATGCCAGACCAGCCTCAACCAGCAGACCCCTTCTCTTCCACCGAGGAGAGGTATGAAAATGAAGTATTACAGTAAACTGTCCTCAGACATCTTTATTGACTCAAAATCCACCAGGACCCGGTTGCACAACAGACAGTCAGTTAAGGCAGACTAGCTGTCTGCTAAATCGCTAGCTGACAGGTAGCTAGCTGGCAGCTAAAGCAAGCCGCTAACCGCGTTGCACATCTTCAATTTAGCTGGCAGCTAGCTAGCTGTAAGGTAGTGCTCTTAGCTGAAAGGTAAGGTGTTGGCTATAAATACATCCGGGTATTCCCCTCGAACAAACATGGCTTCGACAAGTGAGACAAAGCGTTCCAGAAAGAAGAATTTCACACCAACCGAGACTATTTCGTTAATCGAGGAGTTTTCGACACGTAAGCGAGTGTTACAAAGCAAATTTAAAAGTACACTAACTAACAAAGACAAGCAAAAGGCGTGGGAAGACGTGACAGCAGCAGTGAATGCGGTCGGCCTCGTGGAGAGGTCAGTGGCTGAAGTTAAGGAGAAGTGGTCAAAGCTGTCATCCGATGCCAGGGCACAGCTCCGGGCCCGAAAGCACCCACCAACTGGCTCTGGAAAAGCGGTGGAAATGCCAAATCTGGAGCTATTTGAAAATATTTTTCAAGACTCCGATATAATAGAAGGAATTGCAGCTGAGCGAGGAGGTTTTGACTCGGGTGACACGCCCCATCATGAAGGTAAGGTGTGTGTGTGTGAAGAAAAAAATGTGTTGAAAGTATGCTTGTTGTAAATAAAAACAAAAGACATTTTATCATCATGTCAAAAAGTCTAAGGTAACTACACACACACACGCACGCAAGCACGCACGCGCGCACGCACGCACGCACGCACGCACACACACACACACACACACACACACACACACACACACACATATATATATAGAAACAAATACGCATGAATGATAAGATAAGATAAGATAATGTTGCTTATAGCCCAGCCGACCGCAGAGGGCCATATCAGGGCTGTCACCACGTTAAAATCAACGCACCAGTCATTTAAAAAAAAAAAAAAAAACCAACCTTTCACACATCTTGTTAAATGACATCGTCTACAAACGCACCAGAAACTTTGTTAAAAATCTTTCTGCCGTAAAATCTTAAATCAGATGAAAAATGTTAATCTCTCTCAAAAACTCGAGGATCACATCAGGCGGAACATCCCTGAACAGGATCTTCATGGACTCCGCCGTAAAATGTTTGTGTCTCACATCGTGCAAGTCCCAACACTCTAAAAGAACATGTTTCATTGTGAGTGGCGCATGACATGGAATGCACCACGGAGCTTCTTCACTCTTTAAAAGGTAGGAATGGGTAAAATACGAATGGCCGGTGTGCAGCCGGCACAGAACCGTTTCCTCTTTACGACCTCCCGACGTGGATGGGAGGAAGTCCTTAAGGTTTGGACGGATCTGAAAGAGTTTGTTACTCGTCTGTGTGTTCCAATCCTCCTGCCAGAGGTCTCTCACATAATCGTTAATTTTGGGTTTCACATCTGAACAGGGGATATAAATGTTGGACAGTTTCTCTCTTGTGGCGTTTTTGGCTAAACGATCAACCATTTCGTTCCCGCCGATGCCAACATGACCAGGAACCCAAGCAAGAGTAATGTTGTAACCGTCCGCTTTCAACTTGCTAAAAAGTTCAAAGAAATGCAAAAGTTCTGGATGCTGAAGGTTGCGGCCAGCTATGGCTTCCAAAGCTGACAGCGAATCCGACAGAACCAGAAAGTCCCTCTTTGAAGAATGTGAGATTATCTTCAAAGCCAGTACCAGAGCAGTAAGTTCAGCAGAATAGACAGAAGCATCGAAATGGATATGTTCCAACAGTATCTGAGAAGGAGCCCCAGGGCAGTAGGCTGCACAGGCCACTCCATCCTCAGACTTGGAACCGTCAGTGAAAACTTTTTGATAGGATGGGAATTTAGAACAGAGCTCGGCATACAAAGCCTTGTACGCCAGAGAGCTGGTAGACTCCTTACGGAAAGCTGCGAGATCAAAACGAATCTCTGGTGTGAAAAAGGTCCATGGAGGTTGATCCGGAAACTTGGAAAAATCGGAAACTACTCCCAGGTCTATACCTGCATTCCGCACGTGAGGCTGCATACGAAGCCCAAACGGTGGAATACATTTCGGGTTATTTTTAAACTTACTTTGGAACGGAGGGTCAAAAACACAGTCATAGGCAGGATTCTGTGGTTCTGAGAACAGTCGGATATAATAATTCAAAGACAGTTTCAGCCTGCGATTGAACAGTGAAGGTTCACCTGCCTCTGCGTACAGGCTGTACACAGGGTGGTGCGGAACGCTCCAAGACAGAGACGAAGCCCTTGATGGTGGATAGGGTCCAAGAGTTTGAGGTAAGATGATCTTGCGGAGCCGTACACAGCACAACCGTAGTCCAGTTTAGAACGGACCAGGGCTCTGTAGAGGTGCAACAAAGTTTTCTTATCAGCGCCCCAGTCGGTGTGTGCTACGACCCGCAGAATATTCAGTGCCTTTTGGCAAGCAGTTTTGAGGTTTTTAATATGGCTGAGAAAGTTAAGTTTTTGGTCAAAAATGACTCCAGAAATTTGGCCTCTTTAACAGCTGGAATGGGAGATTTCCCTACTTGAAGTTCCGGATCTGGAAAAAACTGACGGAAACTATGGAAGTGAATACACTGGGTTTTTGTAGCAGAAAAGGTGAAACCGTTTTCATCCGCCCACCGATGGATTTTATCTACGCAAAGCTGGAGCCTGCGCTGGACACTCGGGTACAGGCTTCCAGTTGCGTAGACGGCAAAATCATCCACAAACAATGAGCAGTCTGAACCCTGCTGAACTGATTTCACAATGTTGTTGATTTTAATACTAAAGAGGGCAGGAGACAGTATGCTCCCCTGGGGAACACCCAACTCCTGCTCGTGGACATCAGAGAGAGTGGTGCCAACCCGGACCTGAAACTGTCGTTCTGCCAAAAAATTTTGAATAAAAAGCGGAAGATGACCTCGAAAACCCAGATCGTGGAGATCATGAAGTATCCCCGACTTCCAGGTGGTATCGTAGGCCTTCTCCAAGTCGAAGAAAATTGCCACTGCGTGCTGTCTGTTTAAAAAAGCGTTCCTAAGTGTAGATTCCAGACGAATCAAATGGTCAACTGTACTACGATGTTTGCGGAAACCACACTGTTCTTTCGCCAAAAGGCCATCGGTTTCGAGTTTCCACATGAGCCTAGCATTGATCATTTTTTCCATCAATTTACAGACACAGCTGGTCAAAGCTATGGGACGGTAGTTAGATCGATTAGAAAGATCTTTTCCAGGTTTGGGGATGGGAATAATGAGGGCTGTCCGCCAAGAGGGTGGAAAGCAACCTGTAGTCCACACGTGGTTGTATACCTGTAACAGGATGTTCAGACCTTCTTGCGGAAGATGTTTCAATAGTTGATAATGAATGTCATCTATACCTGGAGAGGAATCGCTGCAAGAGAGTAAGGCAGATTTCAGCTCGTTTAATGTAAAAGGAAGATTGTAGTCTTCCATGTTGTCGGATGAAAAGTTGCAGGGAGATTTTTCTTTTAGGGCTTTGTGTTTGACAAAGTGACTGATTTATTAGAAGAGGAGGAATTCTTTTCAATGGTTGAAGCAAGCAGATTAGCAACTGCTTTCTTTTCTGTTATTAAAGAATCCGAATACTTGAGATGGTTCACAGTGGGACAGGTGTTCTTCCCTTTGATTTTCTTAATGATGTTCCACACTTTTTTCTTAGAAGTTTTTGATGTCAGCCTGGAGCAGAAGCTTCTCCAGGACCGACGTTTACTGATTTTAAAAGTGTGTCTTGATTTAGCACGGAGTTTCTGATGGGCTCGAGCGTTGGGACCCGAAGGTCGTTGGTATACCTGACGCTGAGCCCGTTTTCTAACTTTGGAAATTTGTTGGCATTCTGAATCGAACCAGGGTGTTTTTGGCATTTGAAGTTTATCGGAAGACACTGGAATACAGGCCTTAGCACATTTAATCATAGTGTTAGTCAGTGATTCAGCTGGGTCAGGACTCTGAAAAAAATCAGTGTCCTGGAACTCCTTAGAAACAGTGGCTGCAAATAGATCCCAGTTTGCTTTTTTATAATTGAGATGTTGAGAGACAGAGACGTGTTCAGTTAATACAGGTTGTAGAAGGACAGGGAAATGGTCACTTCCGTGCAGATCGTCATGGACAGACCACTCATAGTCCAGGACCAGCGAGGGGTCACAAACCGACAAATCTAAACACGAAAGTGAACCTGTGGAAGAGTGAAGGTAAGTTGCAGATCCGTCGTTCAGACAACACAAATCCAAATCCGACAGGATATCCTCAATCAGCAGACCTCTGGATGACGTACCGGCACTACCCAAAGAGGGTTGTGACCGTTAAAGTCACCCAACAGCAAAAAAGGTCGAGGAAGTTCCCCTAACAGATTGACAAGGTCCTGACGACAAACCGGGACAGAAGGTGGAAGATAAAGGGAGCAGATCGTCACAGTCTTGTGGAGAGTGACTCTCGCAGCTACAGCTTGAAGGGAGGTAGACAGAGTGACAGAACTATACAACAAAGTTTTATGTATGAGAAGGGCAACACCGCCCGACAGTCCCAACGTGGATGGTTGTGCAGGTTTTGAAATAATATTAAAGCCAGAAAGAGTAAAGGTCTTCTGGCTTTGAATTTGAGTTTCTTGAAGAGCCACGACGGAAGGTTTTATAGACTGACACAGAAGCTGCAGCTCCTCAAAGTTGGAATTTAATCCACGGATATTCCAATGGAGTATGGTACTATCCATGGTGCAGAGGCGAAAAGGAGAGAGATCAGGTCATCTCCTCCTCAACGTCTGCGTCCAATGGAGAGAATTTATTATTTAGTTTAACTGGACTGTGTTGGTCTTTGGACCTGCTGGCAGACTTGCCCGCAGGTGACAAAGGCCTGGAGTTTGGAGAAGGTGGAGGTCTGGATTTGGGAGATGGTGGAGGGTTTTTCCTTATCTCCACCATCTCCACACTGGGTGGAACTCCCTTGCCCGCACGGGCACTGGACAGAGGAGTTCGAGGGGGAATTGCTGGTTTTTTAATCTGCCCAGCAGCAGATGTTGTAGACTGCTGGGCAGTCTGAGGGGTGGCGGATTTTTTGCCTCCACCAGGGCAGTCACTTTGGTTGGGAAGGTGGTGGACTTGCTACCACCCGAACTGACAGATCGTACTTGCATTGTTTCGAAAACGTAAAGTTATCAGTCTGACAGCAGACTGACCGAGTTGAAACTGTAGGAACTTTCTTTACGGCCGAAGCATATGAAGAAGCTGTCGGCGACTGACTGCCCACAACCTGCTTGCGGGCTTCGAAAAAGGAGATCTTCTTTTCAGTTTTGATTCTTTGAATAGCGGATTCCTGAATCCAAAGAGGGCAGTTTCGTGAAGAGGAGGGATGGTTGCCACCGCAGTTAGCACAATGTGCCGGATCTTGACACGGCCCATCATGGGTTGCCTTGCAGCAAATACCACACACCTCCTGCCCAGAACAGCGGTCCCTGACATGGCCAAACTTCTGGCACCTGAAGCACCTCAACGGGGACGGGACATACAACTCAACACGGACGTTCAGGTAGCCAACTTTGATGACCGGAGGCAGCACAGGGTTGCAGAAGGTCAGAAAGAGGGTGTTGGTGGCCACTCTCTCTGCACCTTTCTTTACTGTCACCCTGCGCACCTCCGTCACACCCTGGGATGCCAGCTCCGTCTTAATTTCTGCCTCTGATACACCAGATAAATCCCTGCAGCGAATCACGCCTTTTGATGAGTTCAACTGTTTGTGGGGAGTTACCCTGATCTCCCTGTCCACAAGTTTCTTTGCCTTCAGCAGCTGTTCAGATTGTTTTGGCGATTTACACTGAATAAGAAATGAACCATTCCTCAACCTCTTGATGGACCGAGGGTCACCTGCTAAAGCTTGAAAGCCCTTCTGTATGGCGAAAGGGCTCAGAGCTGAAAGGGGTCTTTCCTGCTCCGTCCCTTCCATCACGAGCCAGGAAGCCCAGAATCCTGTCCTCTGTCGTACCTCCATATCAGAATCACTATCTGAATCAAAATTCCCTGAAATAGGGATGCAGCCTTCCTCTTTTTTGGGGGGATTGTTTTTGAAAAAGCCATGATGTATTTTATTTTATTTCATCTCTCCCTTACCCACCCACCTTGGAGTCCAACTAAGGGGCCAGGGCCAAGAAACTAATGTCTTGACCCCTTCCAGGCTTCGGGAGAGACATACGACAAGCAGAAGCAACCAACCCTATCCCCCCTGATCATGCTCAACTCCCGGGAACAGAGAGCTGAGCACTGCAGGGTTTACTTGGCCAGCTGGGAACTGCCCGTCTTGACCCAACCCCAAGAAGGGGAGCCGATTAGTACACCCGGGCCAAAGTGTACTCCCTGTCTAGGAGAGGTCCGAGCCAAAGTGATGTGTTGAGAGCGCTGGCCCTCTCAATCACCAGGATCTCATTCCCCTCCGACACAGGTCGCACCGCACGGCAAACGCGGCGGATCTTAAGAAGACCACAGAGAGAAAAGGAGTGTGAAAAGAAGACTTGAAGGGGAGACGAAGATAGAAAAGGGCCAAATAAGGGAGGCAGAAAACAAGAAAAGGAGAAAGGCGGGTTACTGTTAGTCAGGATCCTCACCCTTAGCCTATCTGACATGGGAAGCCCTACCAGGGGCATCAACTCCTTACCACGTTACGCTTAGGCCAAACAGCATCTGCACCTCTCAGCCTAGAAGCAGTGTGAAAAAAACAGCCTATCTCCAAGTATTGATGCCCCCGCCAGCAAAGCCTAAGGGATCACTGGACCACGCAAACCCTCCGACCACGACAAGGTCGCAACCCCCCGGAGGGACGCATGAATGAAGTAATAAATTTATTATTTATATAGCGCGCACACAGATGCACACATGCATATATAAGACGCATGAATGAATTAGTACATTTATGATTTATATAGCGCAGAAAGATCTCCACACAGTAGGTGTGATTAGTCCACTGCACATGCATGTATGCATTCAAGTGCACACGCATGCACACACACACACACACCACGCACTCACACACTCATACGCACACATACATATATACGCGCGCGCATGCATACATATGCATAACCTGCCTGCTCACATGCATGAGAGATGAACTGTATTTACTCTCTTTGCAGCCTATCCCACCAGTCGGTCCCTGACTCCTGAGCCTCACAGCCCACCACCAGCAGATCCTCTGTGGGAAATCAGGCCTGACGAGCAAGGCATTTTGCACCTGACAGGACTTCCCGAGACATCCGGGCCATCTTCCATGGGCAGTGACAGGACGCCAGCACGGCCAGGGGCAGCATTGGACAGTGCAGTCAGAGAATCTACACTGACTGCAGGTGGGTCAGGTGTGGCGCCAACTAGAAAGGCATCTCACGGAAGAGGGACGACAGCACAAGACATTGAGCGTGAGGCTCTCTATGGAAAGTATCTAGCTATTTCCATTGAGCTAAAAGAACATTTGAAAAGAAAGCTGGAATCTGATGTTCCTGATGCCGATGAAAAAGAGAAGAAACGCATAGAACTACAGAGCCGCAGAGTTGCACTGGAAGTGCAGGAAATGGAGAAGGAGAAGCTGATGGCAGAAATGAAACAAGCTGCTGAAATCAGAGAATTACAAAAGGCAGAAATGAAACAAGCTGCTGAAATCAGAGAATTAGAAAAGGAAAAACTCAAACTGGAAATTCAGCTGCTGAAAGAAAAACTCGCTAAAGCCAACAAGGAGACATGTGTTTGAACTCTCTCTCTCTCTCTCTCTCCTTTTGTCTCTCTCTGTACTTGTCTCTCATTCTCTCTCTCTCAGTTCAGTCACCAATATAGGTGTTGCAGGTGTGCTATTTTATTTCTATTGTCATATGTTAATATTGATTTTACAAGAGTGAGTCTGACCATCAATAACAAATAATTCTCTCTCTCTCTCTCTCTCTCTCTCTCTCTCTCTCTCTCTCTGATTCTCTAGATGTATTTCTGTTTTGGATTTGTTTTTGGTTTGTTTGTTTGTAATTCAAAATATATTCTTACCAGTCCAACATTAAGTTAATCAGATAATAAATAGTTGATGATGATGATTGGTGTGTGTGTGTGTGTGTGTGTGTGTGTGTGTGTGTGTGTGTGTGAGTGTGTGTGTGTGTGTGTGTGTGTGTGTGTGTGTGTGTGTGTGAGTGTCACTGTGTGTGCATCACTGTGTGTGTCACTGATGGATTTAAAATCGGTTGACAAGCTCTTGGCGAACAGCTCTGCCACCTCGAGTGGGTGGTATCTGGCAATCATCATCACCATCGTCATTGTCATCATCTTCAGATTCATCCACAGGCACACCAAAATCAATGGCCATGTTGTGCAGTACTATGCAAGCAACGATGATTCTGCATGCCCTGCCCGGTGTGTATCTCAGTTCAGAATGCAGGCAGTGGAAACGACGCTTGAGAACACCAATGCATCTCTCTACTGTTGCTCTTGTTGATTTAAAAGCGCCATTGTATCGCCTCTCCTGATCAGTCTGTGGGTTCAGAATAGGTGTCATGAGCCAGTCTCTCAGTGGATAGGCGCTGTCGCCAAGGATCAATCCATCCAACATGGGGGGCTGCTGTTCAAACTGTCTCCATACAGAACTTTCCCTCAGCATGACAGAATCGTGTACAGATCCGGGGTATTTCACCACACTCAGGTCTGCATCAGACACAATTTGTACATTGATACTGTGCTTACCCCGTCTGTTGACATACTCGTGTTCATTTCGTGTTGGTGCCAGGATCTGTATTTGCGTGCCATCCACACATCCAAGTACATTTGGCAAGCCAGGGGGGCGACCCATCATTGCGAAGGCACGCTTCTGTGTGTTCGCTTTTGTTCATTTGGAAAATGGATGTGTTGTCTTGCTCTCGCGCACAACGCTGCTGACACACGATGTATTGTTCTCCAAACAGTTGACTTGTGCACGCTGACTGTGTCCCCGACCATGTTTTGGAAACTTCCTGTCGCATAAAACCGTAAAGCGACGAGTACTTGCATCTCCGGCGTCAGGGAGCCCTTTCGGTTGTATCCAAACTGCAAGTCTTCCCTTAGAAAGTCCACAATACGATTGATATCATGTGGTCTGAAACGGAAACGCTGATAAACTTCCACATCGTGATAATTCTGAAGAGGATTGAAATGATCTCTGTACACACGTTCTCTCCTTCCACGTCGCTGTCGCATAACCTGGTGAATCAGGCCCAGGGCACCAGGAGAAACTGATTATGAATCACAAGCCAGGGCACAAGCAGAAAAATTGGTTGGTTGCTTTCAGTGATGCATGAATGTTTGTACCACTGGGCTTGCATTCGTTTGAAATTGTGAAAAGTTGATATCCAGGAGGGTGTGGGTTCTTCAGATTGTGTTAAAAGAATTAAGATTTTAATATTTTTTTGTTTTTGTAAGATGGCAGGGTTGCACATCCACGTCGGACATCGGACATAGACCGATTGCACATGCAAAATGTCCGATATAACTGGCAGTGAAGAGGACAAATGTCCCATTACTTTGCCGAAAACGCGGTCACTGTCCTATAGCTTTCCGATGCTCACGGACATAGCACCGGCCGTTTATATCAAGCCTGCATAATTATTTGAGTCCGACCGTCGTACAGAACTCCAGTCTGTAACTTTAGTGTAAGCCCACTGCCCAGTGAATCACTAGGCGTATTACTAGTCCGGTGTGCCACTGGCACTAAGCTTAGTGGCGAGCCGTGGCGGTCTATTTTTAGCTCGTTGGCTTGCAACTCTGCCTCCCTGACTCGCAGAGGCTGAGCCAGCGAAGTACACGGCTCGCAGCTGAGAAAGAAGGTTCAGCACTCAGAATTTGATTTTGACAAGTCAAAGGAACAGACTGACAGCAGAAAACCAGGCCATGCGTGATGAGGGAACAAATGGAAGGACCAAGTGATGTCAAGGGGGAATCAGAATGGGTGTTCAGGGTGACAGAAAAGTGGGGAGAGAAAAGGAAAAGAATGCTCTTTAACCAAAAAGACGACTCCAAATGAATCAATATTGTACTTGAATACTAGCATTAGCAATGAATAGTGATTTAGGAAAGACACTGCCTCTGTGTGTGTGACTGTGTGTGTGTGTGGACTAGTAATAGTATGTTTACCAAACATGGCTTCCCACTCTAGGAATATAGTCAGCTTTTGTAATACCATTTTTGTGTGCATAAAACTTAATATACATTCAATCTGGCTTGCGTTCAAAATGTCCGATTGATTTTGTTATGAAGAGGACAAATGTCCTATTACTTCAGGTGTGTCCAGGACATTTGTCCTATAGATACTGCTAAGGATGTACAACCCTGAGATGGGTAAATAAAAGTGGAATATAGAGCATGTGGGCCTTTATTGAAGGCTATGTCACACATACTGAAATAGGCTAGAGCAGTAAAGCTTTATATATGCTATGTTTTGCACCTTTATGCAGAGATTGTCTCGCATAGCATTAACACCATGCAAAGTGAAGTGTGGTTGCCCACATGGTGGGGTAATCATAAAGGGTCAGTCGCTGTCGACAGGACTATAAATACGTAAATACTGCTGAAGCGTTTTAGTCTTGTAAAAATGTATTGCATTGTAGTCTGCAAATTATGGTAGCTGTCATACATGGACGCACGTAGGCTTGCAGTTACATCCACACAACCGACAGATGATACATCCATTGTCCTTATCCATATCACATGTTGACAGTCATGAAGAGATAGACTTTTTTGTATTGTTTGATTGTACTTCTTGGGACTAAGTAATGCATGTGCAAATACAAAAACAAATCAGTATAAATGTGTGTGTATGTCTTTTCAGTTCTGATGAAGCTGGGGACAACTTGGTGAAGGGTGCTGAAGGAGTCATGGAAGCTGGTCCTGGATTCTGCAGCAATGCTACCCCGATGCCAGACCAGCCTCAACCAGCAGACCCCTTCTCCAGTTCCTTTGAGGAGGGCTATGAAAGTGAAGTGGACAGTGACATGTCTTTGTTTAGTTTCATTGATTCTGAATCAGACTGGGCCCCAGATTCAGGAGACAATGCTTTTGAATCAGATTTTGAATCAGACAGTGAATCACTGAATGTAATGCAAGTCTTCCATCCCGTTATGACCCTGGACATAATACCCGATACAGACAATGAAATGTCTTGCAAGGAAATTGTAAAAGAAACTGATGAAAGTTCTTCTGATAGTATTGTGTTTTCAATGCTCCATGGAGAAAAAAGAAAAACTCACAAAAAGTGATTCGGCTAATGAAAGTGGAAAACGTGGTGATGCTACAGTTGGCAAGCCTGCTCGTGGGAATAAAAGCCCCAAAAGTAAACGGGCATTGTTGCAAGTTTTGTCAAAAAATGAACAAAAATGTCGACACATTTGACACGAGTGCATCGACTAGAACCAGAAGTTGCAGCCATCCTTCAAATGGAAAAAGGAAGTTCTGAAAGAAGGAAAGCGTTCATAAAACTGCAAGATGAAGGTGACTTCAAACATAATTATGAAGCCATCAAAACAAAGAAGGCAGCTTAATCCCCAAGTACCAAAAGAAGGAACACTGTACAACGCAAAATGAGTATGTGGCGTGTCAGTATTGCAAAGCACTTTTCCTGAGATATCTTCTTGTTAAACATGATATGACCCGTCCACAAAAACCTGACACTGCCCCTAAACCAAGAAAAGGGCAGTGTGTAAAGCAAGGTGAAATGATGATGCCTTTGTCAAGCAGTGTCTCACGGAATTTCTTCCAGAAAGTCATTTCAAACATGAGGGATGGGTGAGATAAGTTCTGTCATAAGAAACGATTCTCTGATCTTGAAATATGGCGAAAGATTATTTTACCGCAGGGACGTAGAAGAAAATACACCAGGTCAGATCCGCTCACGCCTTCGAGAATTGGGCAGACTTTCTCAGTTAATGAGAAAACATTCAAACATGAAGGTTTCATCTCTGGCTCAAGCTACTGACCCTGTCAATTTTGACTTGCTGATCACCGCACCAGACAACTAGGTGAATTCAGTGATTCCACAAACATGTGTAAAAAGGGATCACTTGTGTTAAAGTTGGGGTACAGCTTGAAAAAGCATCCAAGATTCTCCAAAGCAGAAGCTGTTATAATGGACGACACTGCCCTGAACAAGAAATGTGAACGTTTTGATACACTGTATCAAAGTGACTGGTTTGACCGTGTGTCAGCTTGTGCATCACAATCCGTCCAGAGAGCAAGGATGAACAAGCCAAAACTGATCCAGACATGCCTACCCCAAAATCTTACTAATCAGGAACAGATGTTATAAAAATCAGGAACAAATTGAAAATTTCAAAAAATTTTCAGGAACACTCAACCTTCCTTTTGTGGACACAACCACGCGGGTGTAGGTTCACACACACACACATTCACACACACAAACACCATAACAATTCTGCAAAACCCCCTTTCAGGCAGAAAAAACAACTTGCCTTTATTTAGGCTACACTATGTACATTGCATGTCATGCATGGTTTTCACTGTGCAGACTTCAGAGACCTGTAGTAGGCACTCTTCAGGTCTGCATAGTCCGAGGTCTTCTATTGTTTTCGCCGCTATTTCTTTTATAATGGCTGTCCCCTTACTCCTGCCACACTGAAACTTCTTTGCCACATCAGAGTCTTTAAACATCAGTTTGAACGCTTTTGTAAAAGTATCCAAAACGGTGAAAGGCAGATTCAGTTCAGCAACAAGGTCGACGAGCATAACTTCGGCACGAATCACTTCATCTGTTGATTCTGCTTTGCTGGTCGACGAACTGGTGAAAAATCCAGAAATCTTGCGAGTGTGACCACAAGATATCTCAAAGTCCTTGTGTTTTTTGGATTCGACATGTCGACGACAGTCATCTTGGCCGCCATGCCGATGGAGAACTCGCACTGGCAAACCGTGCACCAGCAAAAGTTTTCCCCTTTCCGTCCTTCTGTAAACATGACCACCTCTCACTGTATTGTTTACGAAAGGTTTGCCGACGGCAATCTTGTTTTTTTCGCGTCTGCCGCTGGGGTCCATTTTGAGGTTCATCATCATCTGTCTCGCACAACATCGCTTCGCAGTCTTCATGCTAGCCATGTTTGATAGTCGAGCGCGCTTTGTCTGAATCTCGGCTCCGTTCGGTACGTTTCGTCGACGGATATGGCAGTGTGAGCATGCGCACTGCGCTTCAATTCAATCGTCCTAACCGTCATCGGGTTTGTCCCTCTGTGAAAAATTGTCCACTCGTTTGATTTCGTTTTTTTTTTTTTTTTTTTTTTTTTTTTTCCGGAACACGCGATCCTGACCGTAACGTCCGGAACAAACCTCGATTTTTATGTTTTTTCCGTAACACATCGCACTGCGCTTCAATTCAATCGTCCTAACCGTCATCCGGTTTGTCCCTCTGTGAAAAATTGTCCACTCGTTTGATTTCGTTTTTTGTTGTTTTTTGTTTTTGTTTTTCCGGAACACGCGATCCCTGACCGTAACGTCCGGAACAAACCTCGATTTTTATGTTTTTGGTAACAAATACGGCTATTCCGGTACGGTAGGCATGTCTGCTGATCCCATCTCTGGAAGATGTCCAGAAAGTGAATTCCCTTCTTCAGAAAGACAACCAAGTGACTCTATATGGAACGTTGGCAAAAGCTACACTAGCATCCATCACAATTTTCAACAGAAAAGTGGTGGAGAAGTGCAACGAATGAAGTGGTCAGACTACCATCAGAGTAGAGCCACAGAAGCTGCTCCACCAGAAGAAATGCTTCTTGATGACCTAACAGCACTGAAAAGAAATAGTTCAATGTGCTTCAAAAGAGTGGAAATCAGAGGCAAGTTCAACGGGCAGTGCCCATTCTTTGACTCCTGAGATGGTTCAAAGCATTGAAAAGTCGCTTGTCCTCTGCCGCATCTTAGGATTGAAAGAGAAAAACATGTTCATGAACCCGACAGGAACACATCCTTATAGGGGACCTGAAGTTCTGAAAGCTGGTTTTAACGGATCCATCCTTGTTCCCCTGCAACGGCCTTCGGCCAAACAGCGGGCGACCTTAAGGTCAAGCCATGGAGATCTCCAAGTTAAAGCAAGACCAACTGGCAATCCTTCCTTGGCCATGACATTCGTTCCACAGGTCAGTTTATCGCCAACCACTTGCATTTTGAAAAAACAAGTGGCCAGCATTCTCTTCATAGTGAATCGCGGATTGACCATAGACAAAGATGGTGAAGACTTGGATAAAGAGGAGCTGGATCCAGACAAAGAAGCAAACAATGTTGAGGACGCTGAGGGATGGACGCTGAAGATTTCTCCAGCAACATTGAAAGGGGTGGAACATGCGGAGATGTCAATGAAAAATGTCAGTGTGTCATGCCCCAAAACACACGGGACCCCCGCAATTGCCCAACTGTGAGTACTTCAGAGCCTGACTTGTGCTTTTCAAAATCCAAGACCTCAAAGCAGACAAAGACGCCATTGCAGACAAAGACACCGAGCAGACTAAGAGACCATGGAGAAAAATATGAGATAGCTGCTGTGCACAGACAGTTGTCCCATTGCATTACGATGAACAGGTCCCCCGGGAAGAAGATGCACAGAAAGCTGTAGCTTCAGAACCAGATCTGCGCCGCAGAATTTGGGACATCCGTGAAATACTGTGTGTACAACTTACTGAAGAAACAAAGAATGAATCAAAATGTCTGATTGGATTAGTTTAGATCCAGTGAGACTGTTATCCCCCCCCCCCCCCCCCCCCCCCCCCCCCCCCCTCCTCTCTCTTCAAGGATAGGCACTAATTGAATATGGTGGCGATAGACGGGTTTTACATGCAAAATCATTTGTTGTATGGCCGGTGTAAACAAGAACTGGATGACATTTCAAATCTGTATGCCCTGTAAGCTTATACAGTTCATGCGACATGGACAGATGTAACTCTGTCAAGTTTCTTGCTTGGCTGTCTCAGTTTATCTGTCAGTTTCTGAAAAATCTACCACTCCTCTCCCTGTCGCTCTCTCCCTCTCTTTTTCATTCTTTCGCTTGTAGTACCTTCTTCTTTGTACTTTAGCCTTTCTTAGTTTTTTTTCTCCCTTCCCTTAAGTCGAAAGGGGGGGAAAGCCATGAACAGTTTTTGTATTATGTACGGTAAAACCCTTTTTTTTGAATGTGAATGGATTCCATTTCAACGACAGAAACCGAAAAGTAAAGCTACGTTTTCGCACAGGTATAAATGCAAGTGAAAGGTTACTTTTTCTTATTTTTTATGTGCATTGTGGGTAATAGTTATAATAATAATTAATTTTGGTTGATTGTTTATTGATACATTTTTACCTTGTTCTTTTTGTCTGCGCATTGATTGGGTAAATATTAACAATAATAATTATTTGAAAATTTGAAGTTTTACAGACTGAAAAGCCCTAAACAGAAATGATTTTGTTGGGTTAGTCTTTGCTTCATTTTGTTTTAATTTGACAAATACACAGAATCAAGTAAAATCAATTTATCTCTTTCTGTTCATTGCTAAGAATGTTTTCTCGACCTTAGCCAGGTTTTCCCATATATGTGACCTTTAATGTCAATTTGAATTTTAAGCGACTTGTTTTACCTTTTAGACCCTCGCTGCTTTTGCACTTTTTCCTGTGCTGGCAGCTGTGGTCATGATTGTGGGTTTCAGGTTGGATATTCCGTTCGGCGATTGCAGTGCAAACTGGGCGAATCGCCCAGTTTTTTATTTTTATTTTTTAATGGTTTTGCCCTAGTTTGGGATACAGATCTGATTGTCGGTCGCAGTCATGAATGTGGCCCCTGGGGACCGGCGATGTTGACTTTTCAATTGTGAGTGATCAATGGAAAGATGGTTTATTAAGGTGGATTACATGTTGACGTCAATATGTACAAAGGGCAAGAAGTTAAATTTTTCTGGTGTCAATGCTTAATTTCAGCAACACCCATTGTGTTGTATTTTCTCAGATTGACTTCGACCTTGCATCCCAAAGCCTTGAATTGGAATTATGGTTCATGAAAGTTTTCCTCTTTTTTTCTTTTCTGTGTATTTGCACTGTGAACGAATTACTACTATGAGTTCTGTCGAGATGACGTCACTTAAGTGCCGGGAAGAGTTATCGTTCGTTCTTGGGGCTGAACCAAGCCACGAACGCGTTCTGGAAGCAGACTTACGCACGCTCCGCTTTTGGGTTTCAGAAGGGAAAAAAAATAGTAAAAGAAGGAACTTCAAGTGCAAGATGGTCAAAAATTGTTGCGTGAAAAGGGTGTCACAATAAACAAAGTCGGGAAAAAGATAGGCGTTATTTCAGCATACCGACCGTAGTAACAACGAAGGGGAAGATCATCGAAGACCTAACAACGAGGAGACGGAGAAATGGGTGGCACAACTTCGACTCAAGGCCGTTACATTTGGGTCTGACACTTCCAACAGATCTGTTTGCTCCGACCACTTTGTAAATGGTACGTTTTTTGTGGGTGCTGTATGTCTGTTATCTTTGTATGTCTGTTTGTTTTCCGTGCACACACAATCTGCAGAGACAGTCTACTTTCGCTTTAGATCTCTCTCTTTCCTCTGTGTCGCCGTCTCCTTTGTGAACCGGATGCCTCGTCTGCGTGCAGCAGAAGGCAGCTGAGGGGAAAACATTTTATGTAGGACTTTTTTAAAAATGTTTTTGCCACTTGATCTTTTAAGTCTTAGATCAGTACACGGGGGCATGTAAATCACTGAAATAAGAAAAGAACGTTCAAAAGTAAGAAAAGAACGTTCAAAGGATATATAATAATATTTTCATTGACAGACAGATGAGTGACATGTGCTTCTGTCCTTCTTTAAAGTAATCTACGTTGACTCCACCTTATCCTAGTTTGTGTTTGATTGTGCGTGTGCACCCACGTGTGTGCGTGCACACACACACACCCCCACACACACACTTGTGTGTGTGTGTGTGTGTGTGTGTGTGTGATACTTAAAATACTGGTATAAGTTTTAAATATATGTGAAGAGTATTTTCTTCATTTGCATCTTTTTTCATTTTGTTTTTGTTTTTTGATTGTATGTTCCTTTGTTTGTCTAAAAGTTTTAAGGCCCATTTCAGGTGAAATCCCATCTCATTCATTTGAAACTTTTGAAGTATGGAACTTATTTTCTGTGATCAATTTTCATTTTGTTACTGATATGTTTTGTAATGTAATTGCAGGAGTGAAGGCTTACATTATGGATGTCACCAACCCCAGCTGGAAACCAACTCTGAAGCTGGGATATGAGGCCTACAAAGAACTGAAAGGAAATAGGTATGAGAGGCATCAAACAGAAACAGTAACAAGCAGTTAAAGACAACAACAACAAGTGATGAAGTTACTAAAGTGGAAACAGATGCACATTTTGGAGAAGACATTCTGTGTACTGATGACACTGAAACCAGTGTAAATGAACTGACAGTTCAGTCACCACCACCTGACAGTGATGAGTTTGGGACGTTTTGTCAGACCGAGTCACAAATGAGCAGCCTAACAGTAGAAGAGGAACAGTTAATGAGAGGTGAACTAAACAGACTGACTCAGGAAAACCTGCAACTGAAAGAGGCCCTTGCCAGCAAAAAAATGACTCTGCAGTCTCTGCACGATCAAGACGACACAGTCAAGTACTTCACAGGACTGACTGACTTTTCAGCACTGTCAGTCCTGTTTGGTTTTCTGGCTTCTCATATGCCCCAGAATACAAGACGAGCTCTTACTCACTTCCAAGCTTTGATGTTGACTTTGATCCATATGAGACTGAATACTCCTTTGAAACACCTGGCCTACATCTTCTGTGTGTCAAGATCCACTGCCTCCAAAGTATTTCATGAAACAATACATGTTCTGTACTACAGGCTCAATGCACTGGTGTTCTGGCCAGACAGACATAGTATTCACACAAGTTTGCCTGTTCAGTTTAAGGGGTATCCATGGCGACGATTGTGTCAATAATTGACTGCTTTGAAATATTCATTGAGAGGCCTTCCAGTTCGGACACAAGTGCACTGACATGGTCAAATTATAAACACAACAACACAATCAAATATCTCATTTCAATTACACCTCAGGGACACATTTCATTTATATCCAAAGGATGGGGTGGCAGGGCTAGTGACAAAAAAGTTTGTGAAGGGAGTGGATACTTGAACAATCTCCTCCCAAATGACATTGTTTTGGCAGACAGAGGTTTTGATATTGCTGAGCTGTGTAGCAATGCAAGGGCTGAAGTGAAAATTCCTTGCTTTCACAAAAGGTAAACTTCAACTCAGTGCAATAGAAATTGAATCAACAAGAAATTAGCGCGCTTACGAATTCATGTTGAACGTGTGATTGGGATGGAAGCAGCAAATACACAATTCTTAGCAGCACCATTCCCATAGAACTACTGTTTACTCGTACTGGGGAACAAGTAACAACTCTAGATAAAATTGTGACTGTGTCATGTGCTCTGGTTAACATGTGTCCTCCTATTGTTACATAAAAAGAAGTGATACCAAATTTTGCATCAGTTGTAAAGATATTTTTAGGGCGAAACATGCTTTCAGTATTAGCAGAAGCGACAAAAAAGACAATAACTTACACACACACACACCACAACACAACACACACACACCAACACACACACACACACACACACACAACACACACACCACACACCAAGCTACACGAACTTGTTCAACTATTCCAGTCATTAATATGCGCAAGAAAAGTCGCTTCTCACAATCAGCTGACACATGAAATCATGCACAATCAACTCTTATAGTGATGCAGTGAATAATACATGAAAAAAAATGTCCAGCCAGAAATACATTTTTAGAAATAAAGCGTGCACACACACACACACACACACACACACACACACACACACAGCTTACACCAGTTTCATTCTATCTCTGTCACTAAATGACCACAAGAAGCTGTTGCTTCTAACAACTGGCTGACATATGAAATCATGCACAATAAACCCTTTTAGTGTTACAGTGAATAATAACACATGACCATTTTTTCAGTTAGAAATACATGTATAAAAATGAAGCATCTCCACCCCCCACCACACACACACACAGACAACAGAGCTTACACCAGTTTCATCAAATATCTCAGTCACTGAATGACCACAAGAAGCTGTTGCTTGTACAGCTGGCTGACATTAAATCATGCACAATGAAGTTTCATCAAATATTTCAGTCACTGAATGACCACAAGAAGCTGTTGCTTGTAACAGCTGGCTGACATTAAATCTGCACAAGAAACTGTTGAAGTATAAGGACATAGCATATGAACATTTTTTCTAATTAGCAATGCATGTTCACAAGTATTGCTTTTGTCACACATACACACACGCACACACACACACACACACAAACACACACAACACATACACACACACCCCACACACACACACAACAGAATTAGTGTAAAACACAGTATCACACACACAAAATACACACACACACACACACACACAACACACACACACACACACACACACACACACAGACATGATGCATGTGTACACACATGTGTAAGTTTGTAATTATGTCAACAAATTAGACTTTGAACTCTTTTGTCTTGAATCCTGAGGTGCGCAATCAGGGCCAATACCATGCACCCTTTGGCTTTGATTTCAACCCAACACATGCAAAATGAAACCATTCCAACGGACAGTCTGGGTTATCGACAAGCAACCATCCGCCCATATTCCCCCTCCCTACAAAAGCAAAACATTCATCTGTTCTGGTTTCTGTTTGTCTTATTCCCCTGTCGCTTCTCAGGAATGTTGCTTGTCGATGCTGAAGGAGGGCAATCAATCCAGTTTCCAACAAGTTCTGGCAATATTGCAAGCCTTGAACGCTTGTGTGCTCTTTCAATGCACTCATCCCACAATACCTGACAGGGAAAGATGAGCTTTATTAATCAGATCAAAAGTAGTCATAACAACACCAGCTGTATTACAACACATGCATTTGCAAACTTGCAAGCATACACACACACACACACACACACACACATGTATACATATACACACACACTGACTCAGGCAGCACAGGCACACACGTGCATGTACACATACACAGATGCACGCACGCACGCACACGCAGACACTGCCACACACACACACACACACACACACACACACACACACACACACACACACACCATGCAGGCACACCACACAGATCTATTACTAACTGACTGAGAACAAATTAATGAAACATAACCTTTGCTGAGACGACAATGTTCTGGCATCCATCCGTCTGTAGTCCAGATATCACGAACCCAGCCAGAAATGAACAGTCTGTACGCCTTCAGACTTTTGTAGGCTTTGAACTCTTCCGTAGTGTACGCGCTCGTACCGAAAACAAAATAATTAACGATGCTAATGTAGGTCACTGCAGGAAGGTCGTCTGGGTGCGCAGACCACGATTGCCTGGAATTTCGTATGGATCAACTCCATCGATGTCCAGAATGTTTGAAATAGTATCTTTTTTTTCATTTGGATTAAGCTTTTGAGCGTATCTCAAGGCAGAAGTTGCGTTAGTTTGCACTGTGGCGTCCATGTCGACCAAGTCGGAAACCCCCCAAGGAAGGGAAGTAACTCTTTGTTACATTTCGACCTCGACACAGCCCATTGCCCTTTAGCGGGTTCTATGTTGTAGAATTAAGCGAATTGTGCACTTCGTGCAACAAGCACAATACTTGGTATATTGTTCTTTACAATGTTTAATTGATTTAAGATTTGAAGCCACTTCAAAATCGCTTTTTATTTGAAAAATAAATAAAAAACGATGAGCCAAAATGCAGACGATTTCTAGCGCGAGGTGCCCGCAGTGAATATAAAGCAAAATTAATGTAACTAAAATATTTTCTAATGATAACACGTTGGACAATGATATATCGTGTATGAAATACATATGTTGATCAGAAAATTTGCTGGCAATTTTTGTTTCCTAATTTTTCATGAATTTGTAGACCCGCAGCGAAAATCAAAATGGCCGCTTCCGATCGCGTGTCCGTAATTTGCACATCCAGCTATTCGGAGGAGTCAACCGCCATTCATTGGCTGAACTTTGACCCATGATAAATTATCATATCTTTCGTTTAGCGTTACATTCGTTTCCTGTGATTTCTGAGACACAACGTGTCGATTGACAGTGTTGCGATTTTGCTTCCATCTTCAAGTTCTACGTGTTTTTCACGATTTTGGCACATGGCTCACATCTAGTTAGGTAGGTTCCCCCTTCCCCCCCCCCCCCACATCCCCTCAACCAAAGGATATTTTGTGCTGCATGTAATAATAATATATATGTTCATGTGTGGGCATGGATGAAAGGTTTCGCAAAATGAATTGGTCGTGAGTTAGGACAATAAATAATTGTGTTATATTTTAGGTATGTGGATATGGACAATGAAGTGTAGCTGATTTTGTGTTAATTGGAACTTGGTTTTAAGATAAGTTTGTTCCTCATATATAATCGTTTAATCTATATTGTTTTAAGTCATGAGAAATGTAGTATTGTTTTAACTAGCTTTTGATGTGTGTGTGTGTGTGCGTGTGTGTGTGTGGTATGCAATTGTGCAATTTATGTGGTAACTGATTTCATTGGTTGAGGGGTGTGTGGTGGTGTGGTGTGGTGTGGGGTTGTGTGAGGTGTGTGTGTGTGTGTAGTGTGGTTTGCGTGCGTGTGTGGTTTTGTGTGTGTGTGTGTAAGCGCAGTGAGTATTTGAATGTTGTGAGCTATTTTTTATGAAAGTGTTCATGTTGTGTATTAGAACTGACTGTTTTACGATTTTTAATATGAAATCCAGAGGTTTCCACATTTAAATTTCTCATCCGAGATAATAAAGTTCTTGGATTGAATTGAATTGAATTAAATTTGTCATTTTAGAGAGTATGCAATTGTGTAGCGACTTGGAAAATCATTCCATGACTGTGACTTTGAACTGTGTAATAAAACAACGTAAGGATGAAACAATACGTAAATAACTGTTTTTCTTTTCAGAAATGTTGACAAGGGTTATGTATACGAATATAGCAACGTTTAGTCCAGGTGACGGCTTTCTGTGTGCGAGACTACTTCGCTTTATGCTGCAGTAACGCTTTTTCTTTAATTTCTCCCTTTACTTTCTGGCTTTTTTTTCAAAAGCGAAATCCCCTTCCAGTCCTGTCTCTCCTATGAGTATGTTCATTTCGTTAATTTCTTTGGGTGGCTTTACTTTACTTATTTGGTTGGGTGTCTGTCCCTTTGCGTGATTTACTACACATCCACTATCGGTTGGGGAATTCTTTGTGGTGGCTTTACATAACTTATTTGTGATGGTGTGTCTGTCCCCTTGCGTGATTTACTACATTACTATTTGGTTGGTAGGGCTGAGAATATAATCTCTCAACAGTCACTTTTTCTCCTGTAGTTTCTCATATCTTGAAACATCCTGTTCATATAATCTAATATGATTTACATCCTCACTATCAACCTTCCCTCAGGGGAAAGGAACCCTCCTCCCCCCCCCCCCCCCCCCCCCCTCCCCTCCTGCTAAGGTACCCCCGATCTTGTCTAAAAAAGCATGCCCTTCCGCCCCCCCCCCCAATCCCCCCCCCCCCCCCCCCCCCCAACACCACACCTTCCCTTTCCCAATTTATTTATTGGGGTTCACTGAGAGCAAAAATTCTGATCCGACCAGTTTGGCCAACCTCAGTCCCAAATGTCTTCCTATGCTACTGCTTCTTAATTTTGTCTGTCAATCTTACCATGAGGCTTATATCTTGGGCTTCCCTCACTCCATCTTTGTGTGTGCATTCAAGATCATTATCCCAAAGATTTCGAAAACAATGCGCTGAGTATATGTTACTCACTGTGCAGGAGTTTTTTTCCCACCAGCCATTAATCTTTAAACATTACTGAAGCTTTTCAGTTTGGTGTTGAAGTATGAAAATTGAACAGAATCATTGTGTTATGATGATTTAAAATAAATGCAATAATGATCAAGTACTGGTTTTAATCAAATTTGTCCACGTGTCATCATAACTTCCGTTCAAGGAATAAAAGTTGGGAAGTATTTTATATAGTGTACTGATAGCATGTTTTTTAAATTTGTATACTACATGTACCAGTACTGTATTTATCGTTATTTTCATTTTGAGAAATTTTTAATTGTTGGTTTATAAACCCAGACTCCTGAGTCCTTCTACAAAGGAACACATGTATGTAAGTT
Organism: Conus ventricosus; assembly: GCA_018398815.1. Taxonomy (NCBI): domain Eukaryota; kingdom Metazoa; phylum Mollusca; class Gastropoda; order Neogastropoda; family Conidae; genus Conus; species Conus ventricosus. The sequence continues at coordinate 112,331 of JAFLJL010001916.1, forward strand.
TGCAGTGTTTGCATGATAATTGTTTTGGACAATATACCTTTTTTATCTAATATAACATAAAATACTGAAAACATAACACAGTATTTTATCTGCATCTCCAGAAGGCGGTTCGAGAACCCGCACAAGTTCCGGGAGGAACAGAGATGGTTTAAACCCCCAACTTCGACAGGGCCCAAAGGTGCTCCAGTTGGTCACGCAGATCGGCTTCACTCTGACTTCCTGGTAGAGTTCCAGGACCTCATCTGGAATCACCCAGCAAGAGAGGTTCTACCAGTAACGGTATGAGCACTATGCATTTTGTGTTTGTGCATACGTATGTGATCTGTCTCTGTTGATTCAGCATAGTTGAATTTGGTTTCAATCGTGTAAGACAGGTGCAAAGAACCCTTTACAAAACAGCAACAAAACCCCAAACAGGCCCGGTACTCTGTGTACAAGTGGGCTGAGTAAGGAAAAGGAATACAAACGTTTAAAGGCCTTTTCCCATGGGTGCATGTGAAAATGACATTGCTACCTGAGGAAAATAATATTTTTAATAATTGTGTTTTTTTACTTACATTTAATGTCCTTACCTGTTTTCATACTTTTCATCAAAACTATAGTCTGTCAATTCATGCATTTGTTTTTTTGTTGTTTATATCATGTGTTTTCAGTAATGTCTTTTTTATTTCATTTTCAGGCTCCCTATTTTTTTTCTATTTATAGAGCCAAAAATATTCTCCTGATGCGGGCCAGTCTATCTTCCTCTTTGTGCTGGTAGCACTAAGGCCTCGACCAGAGCCCCCCATGATGTCGGTCGGCTGAAACACGTTTCGACGGGGCCCCATGTCCAACCATTGTCCTTCATCTCCCTCTCTACTGTTTTTCCTCCCCAAATTTCCTTGGGGCGTCCTCTTTTCTTCGGCCATCAGGAGGTCCATCGTTAGGGCGATTCTGGAAATGGCTGTTGTCTGCTGGCGGAGCACATGGCTATTTCCCTCGCCAACGCCTTCGTTTGATTTTCGTTGAGATGGGTTCAGTTCTGCTCTTTGTGAGTCTTCATTTGGGGAGGTATTCGGCAATAGATGCTAGAATGCGTCTGAGCATCGTTTTGGAAACATCTAGTTTGTGCTGATGGTTTTTGCTCTTCCATGATTCTGATCCATAAAGAAGGGTGCTTATTACATTTGATTTGAGATTCGTAACTTGGTCTTCAGGGATATTCCTGTCTCCATGGCTCCTGAGTGAGGCAAGGCCTGGGTGCTTTCAAGTCGAGCCCTTTTCTCTCTTCTGTGGGTTCTTCTAAGATGCGGCCCGTATTAGCAAAAAACTAGCCGGAGGTAGTTGGGGTTGGGGTTATTCTCCCACCTCCCTTGATTTTTTGAGTAAATTTATGGCAGAGCCAACTTTCAGTCCTTGGATTTCCCTTTTCGGGGATAATACATCATAATTGCACTTCTTTGTCCATGGTCCCCCATCTTGAATTAAATCAAATGGGACAGCTCAACCAACCCCCCCCCCCCCCACCCCGGCCGACTGGGTGGAAAAGGGGGGTTAAACCCTATTTGAGGGGGCCAGGGGGCTTGCCCCGGCGGGGTCAGGGACAGAGCCCTTGGGGGTCAGGGGCAACACTCCCTGATTTGAGACAACAACGATCTGAAAAGGCAAAAAAGGTTTCTCCTTTGGGGCATTGTGGGAATCTTGCACAGGAACATTGGCCTAAAACATGTGTTTTCTCAGAGTACCAATGTTCTGACAGATTAAATGCGGCCTCTTTGAGATCTAGGACACAACACTATAATTACACGCTGATACAAATGACAAACTAAAACTAGTAAGAAAAAACAAAAAACAGTTAAACAAAAGTAAATGATTGTACTTTCAAACTTTGGGCTAGATTTTGACATGTACCAACAACACTACAGGCAATGACTTATGTTTAGATACACTTTATCTTACCCCAAGGAGTTTGCACTTTGTTGCTGTTATCACTAATCCCCATTCTCTCTCACATATTGCTTTTGACAAATTTCATCATAGGAAGCATGAAATTAATTGACACACTCGAGTTAAAAAGGTTATTTACAACAGTGAATATCTACTTTTTGAGGTATAATATAGCAAGTTGAGGGGAGAAAGAAAAAAAACACACAAAAATTGATAATTACTGTGGAAACACTGATGTTAAAATGAAAACACACACACTCACACACAAACACACACACACACACACACACACACACACACTCTCTCTCTCTCTCTCTCTCTCTTCTTTTTTTTTTTTTTTTTTGGCGGCAGGAGGGGGGGATGGTTCCGGAACCCAGGTAACCCCCCCCAAGGTCCGGCCCTGCCCCCCCCCCCAACCCCAAACACACACACACCACCCCGATTCAATCACAGGGGAAAATCAGATCTGGCCAGTTGCCCCCCCCCCCCCTCCCCCACCATCGGTATCTTTCCATACTTCAGTGTCTCAGTGCAGCATTCTGTGCCTGCAAAAGGCAGAACAAGTTAGTGCTATGAAAAATACTTTGGCAGCGTAGATGATCTCTTGATCACCAGAGATGGGATTCTCATAATGTGAAAAAGGAGGAAAAAAAAAAGTGGCGGGGTCCGGGGGCCGCTGAAGGCCCCGGTGGGGTCCAGGGGCAAGGCCCTGGTGGGGGTCAGGGGGCGAAGCCCCTGAAGCTGAAGATTTTTTAGAATTTAACCTGCAAAAATCAGCATCTGAGACACCAAAGTATTCAAAAGTATTAATAACCTTGATCCTACAAAAAAAAAGACTTTCTCACCTTCGCCATTGATGTCTGTCAGGAAATCATGAAGACCATTGACACAGGATTGGTGATTTTCCAGTTGCTAATAGTCACACAATTTTCCAGCAGTTGCAAGTCAGTTTCTCATTACTGTCCTTCACATCACTACATTTCAGCGAGCAGTTTAGTTTCTAATAGTAATAGCCATCCTTCAAAATACTTATTAAAAGTTTACCTGAACACCAATCAAATAATTTCTTATAGTTGTCCTTCAAAATACCACGGAGGATTCTGATTCCTTTATAGAATAATATAAGTGAGAGAGTTGACTAAGGATCATATTCAAAGTGTGCAAATTGTGAAGGTTTAACTCATTGTGTGCCCACAAGCAGTTTTTTTTTTCTTTTCAACTTGATCCATCTCTATTACAATAAGAAAAAAACCACTTTCACACTTCTGATACTCCTCAACATTAATGATGTCACTTGCTAAATCTAGTCACCAGAGTATAAGTATGCATGCATATCTGCCGGTCTGCTCGTTTGTATGAATGTGTGCAACTGATTTTTTCCCCCATGATATCTATACCAGAAAAGAAAAGATTTTTGTGACGCGGTGGTATAGGTAAAAAACATTATTCTTATTATTATTACTACTACTACTACTATTACTTTTTCCGTACTATCGTCTGTTTGTTTACTTATGTTTTGTTTGCTTGTCTGTAGAATGTCAATAACACCCTTGCAATTCTTTTGTTTTGATCTCTCTCTCACTAAAATAGTTTGTTGTATGCTATTTATTACGTAAAATATTGACTACACAATTGTGTAGGCCTATACTGTGACATTGATGTAACCCGTTTTTTCAAAGAGAACCTTCATTGCAAAATAATCAGCTTGATGATTGTGGGCATTACATCAAGAAGAAGAAAGAAAAAAAAGGGGGGGGGGGGGGTTTCTACAGATTCATCATATCTATCTGGAGATAACCTGCAATATTATTAATATCATTACTTCAACAAAACAAATAGCATTACTCTTCAGAGAGAGAGAGAGAGAGAGAGAGAGAGAGAGAGAGAGAGACGGGGTGGGAGTGGGGGTGGTGGGTAGACTCGCCGATGCTCCAAACGATCCAAGAGTCTCGTTTGTAAGACGATCTTTCACTCTTGCTAGGTGCTTTTCAGCAAGAACGTGGTTGATCAATGCTGACTTGCCCCGTGAGCCATACTTGATCGCGTCATTACACCATGTGCAGACTGCTTGTCTGGATAGGTGATTTTCCTCATGCAGTCTTTCAGTCTGAGAATCACACTGTGGCTGACGGCGCCTTTGGAACTGGTCAGCATCACTTTTGCGCTCACTTCCTCCTCCAACCACTTCCAAGTCCATTTGTTTTTAACTGAAGCATCGACTTGCTTCGCAAGAACTTTCTCGCTTTCTGCTATCTGACGAAACATTCTGGTTTTCGCCACTCTCGTCAAACCGAAAGAAAATGGCGTCAGGAAAAAAATTCGCAAACAGTTTGCCGCGTTCTCAAACATCAACTTCCGCTTTGATGGTTTCGGTTAACGCAGAATGAAAACAAAGACAGCAGTCTCGACTGGCCCAAGCAGAAACCGGAAACATCCATTTGAGAACGGATCAATTGAGAACACAATATCGATCGACCTCTCGCCGTACATTAGCTTCATCACAAACCTACCTCTACCCCCCCCCCCCTCCCCCCCCAATTTTCTCAACGGATTTACACTGATCTCAAAAACGACCCCTGGGGCCATCAAAAAGACGGAAATCCGCCAATCGGCGGAAAAATCCCATCTCTGATTATTCACCGTAAGATCTCTTTTGTTTGCAGGTAGCACCCCAGACGAGTTGGCCCGTCTGTGTGGGGAGGGTCCGGGCGGATGGCTGTGCTCCAGCCACGTCGTGTGGCTCAATGGATAGAATCAACGAGGCGCAGGAGTACCTCCCTGGCGTTATGCATCTCGGCATCAACACCAGATGAGCTGGCACAGATGATGAGACGGAGAGATCTTAACAACATACAGAGGCTTGTTCTTGTAGCTAATGTGGGTAAGACCCAGACAATTCTGTGTATTTTTCAACCCCCCAAAGATCAGGTAGCCACTGGGTCCTCATAACCATTGATTTGTTTGTCCGCCCTGTCATTAAATATTGTGACAGCAATGGGTGGAGCTACCCACCAGATATGTTGCAGGTGCTGTCTGAGTACACCTAGCATTTTGGA
>JAFLJL010001917.1:0-30000 GCA_018398815.1 Conus ventricosus
CCCCTGCTGCGGGAAAGAAGTCTCGTACCACGTGGGCTCGATGCGGAGGGGTGTTGTCGTCCTGGAGAGTCGCACCAGGACCCATGGCCTGGAGAGCTGGCTGCACAATGGGGCGGACGATCTCATCCGATAACGCTGACCAGTCAAAGATCCCTGGATGACGTACAGGGGGGTTCTGCCATGGAGATGAAAACCACCCACACCATTTACCGAACCACCTCCATAACAGTCGACCTCACGAATGGTGGTGGCAGTGAATCGTTCTCCTTGTCTGCGCCAGACTCGTCTCTGCCTCATTGAATGGACAGTGAAACGTGATCATCGGATAAAGAGGATCCTCGACCACTGCTGCCTGTTCCAATGCTGATGGAGGCGGCACCACGCCAGGCGGGGCCTGTCGGTGACCCTGAGTCAGTGGAAATTCGGATGGCGGCCGACGAGACTGGAGGTCAAATTCATGAAGGCGGTTGCGGACAGTGGAAACGCTGACATTGACATTTGCTGCTTGCATTGAGGCGACGTCTCAGCATGGGTGTTGTGACTGTTCTGTCCCGTAAAGTTGACAGGTAGAGAAATCGGTCATCCCGTCGATGGTGCAACGAGGACGTCCAGTGCGCGCCCGTTCTTCCGTCCTGCCTGTTGTCGCATAACGTTCATTGAGTCTGTGAATGACTGGAGGCCGACACCTGAGACGTCTGCCCACCTCTCGTAAAGACACACCCTCTGCTAGCCCGCCAGAGCGCGCCCGCAGTCCACTGCACTCAGTCGTCTTCTTGGAGGCATGTCTGGTTGTGTCGTTTTTAATGCCCTTTCTGATACCCATTTTGGTGCAGTTTGTGCGGATCAGTGTTCACAGTTGTCAGTGCTTGCACGTGCAAACCTGCCGAATCGCTGCACATACCCGGTCTGGTCAGCAGGGGCTTGTTCCACGGTCAGTGCAATTTCCTCATTTGCACGAATGTCCGCCGCTGGCGAGGCATTGAGTGGCAGAGTGGTGAGTACAGGAATCATACCGGTGTGTCGAGCAATGTTTCAAGTACCGTTCTGCTGCATTTTTTTCAAATGGGCGGCCTGGACTTTTTTACTCATTTCATTTAAGAAGGTACAAAAAACGTAGGGCGTTCCTTAACTTGTTGAGGGGAGTATATAGTGTTAGGTCAGCTGGTAGGAGAGCAAGTCTTGTACAATCTGCATCATCTGAAGAGGAATAAATACATTAAGAACACATAGTACTGTAAAGCCTACTTAAACAATCAGTTGTGGGTGAATGGCATTGTCGGAAGTGTGCAGTCCAAATTGACATGCAGTAAAGAGTGAAACATTAAACATTAGACATTTCCTGTTTACTCCTGATTCAGTTTTTTTAAGGTGCATAGGGCAATTGCAAGGTTTGAATCTGCAGAGAGAAAGAGAGAGAGAGAGTGTGTGTGTGTGTGTGTGTGTGTGTGTGTGTGTTTGTGTGTGTGTGTGTGTGTGTGTTTGAGAGAGAGAGAGAGAGACAGGAGAGTGATTGTGTGTGTGTGTGTGTGTGTGTGTGTGTGTGTGTGTTTGAGAGAGAGAGAGAGAGAAAGCAAGATTAATCTTTACCGTGCTTCCTGGGTCTTTCATGACCCAGTGACTCAATGAAAACATTATATCGTATGAATGGATGGTGTTATGTTCACAAAATCTTAGGAGTCCCTTAATGATCTTAGTAGCGGTTGGTCACTGAAATTTCATGTATGGGCACAATCGATTATCAGCGTAATTAAACTCAGTTACCCCAGGACCTATGTATTATAATGGGTCGCACATGACCCATGCCAATGGTTGAGGAATAAGTTGTTGAACTACCCTGATCTGAATAGGGATAAGCAATAGGAAAAGCCTCTACAAAATGTGCAGATCTTAGGTGACCTGCATGATCAGGTCTGTGTTGTCAAAGACGTCATCCGGTAAAGGTTAAGACAAACGGTGCCTTTTGCTATGGACGGTAAACCTGAAATGTAAGTAATGAAAAGGATCCATGGGTTTTCATCACCAATCAAATGACACCGCAGTGGGTTATTTCACTCCAACTTGATTTTTGTGTAATTCCACCTGCTGGATCGTCCCCAGGCAATTTCCAGGCTTTTTCCATTTTCTTAGGTCTCCTGTCTGAACATAGGATCATATCTCTTGTATGGGAAACTGTTTCATAGTGATGCTTGCAGTGTGTGCGTGGAGTGGATTGTGACATAGCAGGGTGGATTTTGACATGACAGTGGACTCCCCAGCCCTTTGATACACCTTTGTGGTGTGACATCGTGAGCTCATACTACATGGTGTGCAGCCCAAAGCTTCCGTTACACACTTGCAACACAGTGTGTGGGTTCACGTCATAGTGAATTTTCCCCAACCTTCAGTCATAAATAAGACTTGTATTGTGACGTAGTATGTGATTTCCCTAGCAGTATGAACTGTCAATTCCTGGAGTGATACAACTCTGCAGTTTACATGATGTGGGAGTTCACTGGAAATTTGAGATGCCGACCCGGGTTCCCTCCCTTCCCCTCCACCATTGTACCCTCCTCCCCCACCACCTCACAGCACCTCTTCATTTTTGCAGAGTTATGGTTATTGACAGTTTCAACATTCTTGCTGTCAGTCCACGCTCCATTTTTCCATCCTGATTCCCCTTCCTGCCGTCCCCTGTCTCTTCCCTTCTCTTCCCCCTCCTCTGTCTGTATGTTTTGATACCCCCTCCCTCCACCCATTGCCCCTGCCCACTCCTCTTCCTTAATTGCCTTTTCTGAATTTCTTTTTATGTGGGGTTGTGTGTGTGTGTGTGTGTGTGTGTGTGTGTATGAATTTGATTACTCTATTATTTCAAATTGAGTAACTAAGCATAAATAATGTGCTTTGAGTTCTGATTGTGAGTATAAACCGTGAATGTGTGTTCTGTAAGCCATGAATATGTTTGTGTATAGTCAGTTATATCAAAGGAATGGCATGAAAATTTCTGTATATAATATATTGGTTTGCATTGTGTTACTTTGATTTGTAAAGATTGCACCCGTTCTAGTGACCAGTCTAACTAAAGACAGATAAAGGATGGTTTGCCTTGTGTTCTTTCTGATGAATGCTTTGTAAGGCCTGCTGCATTTTTTTTTTATCAGATCAGATACTTTTCATGTTGTATCACTTGGTTGTCTTTCTTTCTTTTTTTCTGCATACGCAGACTGATACTCCTGCGGACACTGCCTGTATAGACAGGCAGTGGAGTTTTGTGTGTATGACCGTTTTTTTTTTTATCAGGCAGTGGAGTTTTGTGTGTATGACCGTTTTTCTTTATCCGCCATTAAGGCAGCCCTACTCCATCTTTGGGGAAGGTGCATGCTATGTGTAACGTGTCATCCATACCTTCGGCCAAACTTCCGAAAGCTGGTGATGGGATTTTACGTGTGTGCAAGATGTTGCGTGTGCGTTCACACACGGAACCTCATTTTTATAGTCTCATTCGAAGGGGACTTACATGAAAAAAGCTCTGCACATAATTCAGGGTGTAAGTGTGAAGTGCTGTCTGCTCGTCTGCCTCTGTTGTCATGCCTGTCACTGCCAGTGTTATGAGTGGATGGATTGGATGATTATGTCCTCATAGAGTGAGAGAGAGAGAGAGTGTGTGTGTGTGCAGGCTTCTGTTTCCATGTTCAGGTCAGGCATTAAACTTTACTGCTCTCAGCAGAAAATGCCCCAATGTTGTTGTTTTTTTCTTTTTTAGTGGTCTCCACAGAAAAGGAAAACATCTGATGGATGTACCTTAGAAAGAGCAGAAAGAGTGGTTGCACAATAAAGTACAGTGTGAACTGTGGAACAGGAGGCTGTGCTGTGGTCCACCCCCTCCCTCTGGTTTTCAAACATGTGGAAGATGAACTCCCCCACTCCCCCTTTCCCCCACCCCCTACTTTTCCAGAATTTCTGCCTTTCATGCTTTGGTTTACTTTCATGGCTATAGATGTTTGCTGTTCATAAACACAGCGTTCTGCAAGATGCAAGAAAGAATTGGACACTGTATGAAAACGAGTAGTTTGGGGAGAAAAAGAAAGAGAGTCTGTTCACAATGGCCTTTGCTGTTAGGGACCAATGTTTTCAGGAACACCTTGAGCAAGGTGTGTGTGTGCGTGCGTGCGTGTGTGTGCGCTTGCGCATGCATATACTCACACGTGTGTATGTGTGTAAACAAACATGAGAATATGAAATTATCAGTCTGCAACATGAGAATGTTTAAATATGAAATTGATTATCAGTCTGCAATTTTTTTTCCCAGATCACTGTGCAAACATGAAGTCTTGTTTTGACTGCAACATTGTGGTCCCCGTTAGAATTATTAGGAGTTGAATTTGTTTTTGTTGTTTGCGTGTAATCATTACTTTGATGAAATAAAAATGAAAATTGGTGAATTTTTTTGTTTGTTGTAGTTGTGCAGGAACTGTGTATGAATGTATCCACACTTAAAAAAACACCTGTTAATTTATTCTCTTAATCATTCACCAATGTACTCATTTCACTTTCATTTTTCTGTCTGTGTGTTTGTCTGTCTGTCTGTCTGTCTCTCAATCTCAATATCACTCTGTCTTCACCATGCTCGGTCACATAGACACATGCACAAAACATATACATACATGCAGTCTAAAGCAATCACAGGTGATTCTTTGATTGAGATATGTATGATGTATATATATATTTGGAGAGAGAGAGAGAGAGAGAGAGAGGAGAGAAGAGAGAAATAAAGTAGATAAAAAACCAAACCCAAAAAAGATAAAAATTCCCTAATTTTCAGCTTTAATTGCCATCTTCAGGGGGTACAGACTGTAAAGTAAAAACACTGGCATTCTCCACCCTCAGTCCCTGAGCACGAATCACAAATGTATGCAGCTGGATAAAGGCACATTGATCAAAATGTTTGAACTTTAAAATAAAACATTGAGAATAAAACATCGCAACAATAGGAAGCATCAAATTAGGGTGGGGGTGGGGGCAAAGGATATACAATGTGAGGAGAGCATGAGAGAGAGAGAGAGGGGAGGGGAGGTGTCCGAGTTCGGAGAAGGAGAAAAAAGAACAACTTCCACCAGGTGCCTGTTACAATGGGAATTAAGTAAAGGAGACCACGCAGGAGTACCATTAGCAACTGTTACATTGTTGTAATGAACTAACATCAATGTGCCCTTGCTCACAAACGCACAAGCGCGTGCATAGTACAAACACACACACACACACACACACACGCACCAACATAAACAGGATGGGGGCGATGATAGGAATGTTGTAGTTGAGGGGACAGGGAGGGGGGAGGGGCAGAAAGGGGGTTGAAGGATGGAGAAAGAGAGAGACATACAGACACAGAGCCGAGAGAGAGAGAGGGGACAGATAGACACACAGACAGGCAGCCAGCCAGCCAGACAGAAACAGAGATATAGGGATAGACAGAAAGAAACAGAGAGGAGGAAAGAAAGATTAGAGCTTGGGTGAGTTTAGAGGGGAAGGAAACATAGAAGGCAGAAACGTTGAAGGGGGTGGGGGTGGGGGATAGTGGATGTGTGCATTGGAGGGGGAGGGGAGGGGGTTCAAAAGGAGGATAGTGAGGGAAGGGGAGTAAGAAAGAACATGGGGGAGGGGGAAGGGATGCGGTGGAGGAGCAGGGTCGATAGAGACGATGAAGAGATAGAGGACAGGAACAAGGAGGAGAAGAAGGGATGGGAAGAAAACGTGGTGAGAGACTAGATATTCCCTACGGCCACTTCCAACATCAACTGTATCATGTACATCACTCATCTACCACCATCTCGTCAAACATCACTATAATGCATATGAGTATACACGAATTATACATTATAGTACACACTTATGCATGCACTCACATACGCTCGGGCTTCTTCCCATACGAGTACATCACCTGAGCTGGACAAACTGGACGACGTTGTTCTTCCTCCACGAGAGGCGTTCTTCAGCTCCCTGAAAACGATTCTATCAGCGAGGAAGACTACGTTTACTGCCAACGAGTTTGGAAGAGAATGGCATGACCGCTCTGAGGGATTTCTTAGTGTGGTACAACAACCTTGACGTCATGCCCTTCCTGAGGCCCGGAAAAGCAGACACGTCAGTACTTCCGTTCTGGGATTGGACATGCTAAAGGATGCCATCAGGATCCCTGACTGACGTTGAGGTACCTGTTCAAGACGGCTTCCCAGATGTCTGTTTCTCTCTGGTCAACGACAAAAACAAAAGATCTCCACGAGTTGCTGTGCAAGGAAATGGTGGGAGGGCCATCCATCATTTTGCACACGTACCACGAGAAGGGATGACTCGGGTTCCAGGTGAAAAGTCATCCAGTGTTTGGAAGGCTACGACGCCAACGCCTTGTATCCGTGGGCTCTAATGCAGGGATGCCCACGGAACATCTTGTCCGTCGACGCAAGGAAGCAACTTTCAAGCCGGAAAAACGGACGTCTACGGAGAGACGGCGAGAGCATGGTCATCCACAAAGAAAACGTCTTCAACCGCCACAAGTACAACAGCAAGGAATAGGCACTGGGAGGACTCCAGATCAGGGTAGACAGGTGGGACCCGAACATAGGATGGCCTACCAATTCCACGGATGTCTGTTCCATGGACACACTGTCGCCAGACACGTGGAGTCGACGTCAACCCAGTAAACGGAAAGACCATGGATGAACTTAGAAAAAAAAAAAAACCCAGGACATCAGAGAGTACCTCGCATCACGCTGGGCGTCAATCTGGTACAAATCTGGGAATGTAGTTGGCACTTCGAAAAGAAGGGAACACAGATGTATTCATGATGTCACCTACGTTAAGAAGGATGATGTATGCAAGCTGATCAACGATCCCCTTTTCAAGAAACGACTAGTCTGATGACGACCTGATAGAAGTAGAGCTGAGTAAGGCTAAGATCCCGATGGCATCTGCCCAACCAAATCGGCTTCTTCTCTATCAGTACGCCAAACCGAGGATGTTGAGTTCTACTTCGCTTGTGTCGACAGGTTCGTCCCGCCCCTATTTTCAACTCCGTGAAATGGATACTGACTCCATGTTCATGGCCCTGAGTGGAGACGGGTTGGGAGAGAGCTGTTCAACCAGAGCTGAAACGCCAGTTCTACCGAGACTACAAAAACTGGTTCCCTTCTAAAGCTTGTGACGCTCACCAAGACCTCTTCGTTTCCTGCAAACTATCTGGACAGAACTGGACCCCTCTTCCCTGCTGCTTGGAACGACAAAAATTGGACAAAAGAACTCTCAGTCTTTCAAACTTGAGTACAAGGGTAACGGCACCGTGGCTCTTTGCTCAAAGACACCCTGTTTTTTTTCAGAGGGGTGTCTGACAAATTGAGCTGTAAGGGGTTCAGCAAACGCCACAATAGTTTGGTCAAGGAGTCCTGTCTGAGGCAGTGAGGGAGGAGTGATCAAGAGTTTCTGTATAGACAGAAGACTATGTACACCTACCAACAACACAGGAACGCCCTCTCTTTCTTCTACATCAAAAGGAGGGTCCTGAAGGATGGAGGCAGCACCAAACCCCTTTCGATTTAGAATAAATGCGAGTAAACCATTTTTTTTCTTCTTCAGTAGGTTAGTATGGTACTTCGTCTGAACCTCCCCGTTGTGGTGCTGGACATGGATGGACGGTCTGATCCAGGTCCACGATGTAGCAGAAATGATTCTTGTAATCGAGAAACCTCATCGTGTTGGGGGAGTGTGCGTTTTCGCTCCGTCGAAAAGGAACCAGGCAAGACTCGTCAATCTGGAAAACATCCAACTTGACCCCAAACATATGTTTTCGGCCTTTTCCAGACCGGTGAGCGTCGTGCCCAGGAACTCCTCTTCTTTTCTTGGCCCGTGTTCTCATACCATGTTTCAAAAAAAGTTGGGTAGGTGTTTGAACACTTTTAAGCGACGCTCCTCGATGCAAAGGCGAGGCACCGAAAGAAAACAACCCAAGGTTGTCGGTGTACAGAAAAGAGTGGTTTTCGTCCTTCACGAGTGGGTAGATGCCCTTGATGGTCGTGAGGAAATCAGATGGAGGACGATCGCAGCAGCCAGTGGGGTAGTCCGGGAGAGGGTTGATACAGAAGCTGGTTGAGGCGATGGAATGGACCATCTACTTTGAGTCGGGATGTTGCTGTCTGGCGTGTTCCCAGACATCCTGGTCGTTAATGTCTTCCAGGAACCTCTCGATATCTTGTCTGTTGTTGATCAGACGAGGAGTGTCCGTGAATCGGACGTTGTTTCTGGATGCATGAAAGAAACGATAGTCATCGTTGTCTCTGTGTGGCTGATGATGATTTTAAATCGTTTGCTTTGCCTCTCAAAAAATGGCGTTGAGACGGTCGTTCCAGTGCGGTCTTCCCTGATGCTCCCAGCGGATGTTAAAAAAATGCGTTCATGCTTGCCCTCAAAAGAATGAGAGCGAATGGTGCTCCAGCTGTCGGCGTAAATCTGCCGGATTTTGGGAGCAATATCATCTTGATTGAAATCACCACCACCCCTCAGATCTATTCGTCGCCTTTTGTTTTACCCAACAGACTGATGTTAAAGTGTTCTTTTTTTCTTCCTGCTCTTTTCTTCTCTCCGTTTTTTCTTCTTTCAATCTTTCTTTATGCTTTTTTTTCTCCTCTTCTCGCAGCCATTTGTTGTCGTGAGATATTAAATATAAATCGAAATGTTCTTTTCTTACGAAATTTTCATGGCAAAACGTTGCAAAATATGAGATGTGTCTAAAGTATGTACAGATTGCACATGTCTTTTGCAGGTTATATTTCTTCTGGAAAGATGCGTGACAGACCTCACAGACGTGGTTTTTAGTCTCCATAATCTGTTACCAAAAAAAAAAGAAAAAAAAAAGTTTCCTCGATTAAAACTCATACAGCAAACACATGTCATCTAAGGTTGTACACCATGGGTAAGGACATCACCATCATGTAGCATCAACCTCATCTCATTTAATGTTGTACCTCCCAGCTAAAGACATACCATCATAAAACCCTGACCATCATATCAAGGTTAAACCCCCCTTGTCTTCTGTGATAGCGTGTATATACTCAGTTTAGAATGGTCACAGCGCCCAATAAGTAAAAAATATTAATGTCTGACTCCGGAAAAAAAAATGTCCACAAGAGAAATTCACGACAATCCGTGTTCTCTCTGCGTTTACAATGGACCCAACAAGTGACACACATCGTTCAAAAGCTCACAGTTGTGACATTTAAACTGTGTCAACTATACTTGCCTTGTCTGAAATAGTTATCCAATGTCATTCAGATTTCCCTTATTTTATCAAAAGGGTCGCTTTGAGTGGTACCGTTTTCTAAACCCTGTATCTCAAAAACTAAACATCTTATTTTGCATGTGGTTTTCTCCAATAAAACGAGCGTAAAAAGTGTTTTTAGATCATGTAAAACTCCCAAAACAACTGTTCGATGATAAGAGACTCATTTCGTGATGGAAGGTCACATTAAATGTCGTATCTCTCGGCCAAGGACATACCTTCATAAAACATTCACAATAAACCGTGAAATGAAGGTAAGAACGTTTCTGATTTAACTTTCACCGTCCGTGCATTATTTTTTTTTTAAGGAGCAAAAGTTACATGATAAGACCCATGTTAAACTGTATCATTTCTGCAAAATGTCTGTTGCTGAAATAATAATTGTGATAAATAACTCATTGGTAAGCATTTTATTTTTGTTGTTTATTAATAAAGGTCAGGACCAGAGCGTTATCATTACGTTGTGTGAAAAGGAGCTTTAAAAAAAACAAAAAAAAAACCCACCTGAATATTCAGTGAAAATTTGGAATTTGATGTTGGTTTAAACAGTTTTATTTCCATGACCATACACATTGAACACAAAGCACATTTGCCAGGACAACAAGAGGACTCTTATATACAGCCCTGCCTATGAATTTGATGTTAGATATAACTCTTTTGTTCGATTTCGAAAATACAAGTAATTCTTAATACAGTGAAATTAGTGATTCTTCTTCTTCTTCCCCTTCCTCCTTCTCCTTTTTCATTATTATCTGTCTGTGTCTCTGTCCGTCTGTGTCTCTGTCTGTCTGCGTTTATGTGTATTTTTCTGTCTCTGTCTTGATCACGGTCCTCATTTTAAACCCGCACAAGCCAGTGAACACTGGTGAATTTGTTATTTGGTGCAATATGTGACAGCTTAACGGACCACTCCTAGATTAATGGGGAAGAAAAAAAAATGTGTCCATCGTTTTTGTGGCAGACGCAATGCCCCCGCTAGCCCTAGGGATGAATGGGAAAAAAAACCCCTGTGTTTATCGTTGTATGAGGCGGTATTAAACGTCAGGTGTTAACCCCCCTCTAGCCTCCCTTGATTTAGTGTTATTGATCGGTCCCCACGATAATGACAGGAAAAAATGTGTCAACGTAGGCTAAGGTTTGTTACACTCTCGGTAAAAGGGAAGTAAAGATCGGAGACGGTTGCTTCCCTAGTCGCTTGCCGAGAAATGACCTTGCTATGGGTGAAGCACCCAACCTAACACGCTATACTTCAAGGCGATTGCGTCCCTTGACACAGCCGAAACCCCACCATATATTGATTGTATGACTCAACTGTTACTGCTAACTCATACACACCAAGTGACGTGTCAGAATCGATACAAGCACACACACATACACACATTACTCAAGTGGTACTTGGAACATGGTCTTGTTGTGACCAACATCACATTAGTCATTGAGTACACACCCAACCCGTGTTTCAAGGAAGTTTGGTGAACGGGTGTCTGACGCACGCAGATAGGGTGATAAGGATTCATCGCAGACTATTTTGGCTGAAACTTTCAAATTGTTAGGCAACAGTGCCTATGGTAAAACGCTGACTAACATCGCCAAAACACCGAGACATTCATTATGTCACCGTGGATCAAGCCCCCAAACTCGTCAATGAAGGTCGGTTTAAAAAAAACTGACCGAGCTAGGTGGCGGTGTTGTAGAAGTGGAAATGAGCAAAAAAGATCAACTGGGCACTCCCGATCCAGACTGGTTATTTCGTCTACCAAAATGCCAAGTTGCGAATGTTGCAGTTTTATTATGATTGTTTGGACTAATTTGTCAACAGATCAGATTTTCAACTTTTGGAGATGATACGGATTCGCTGTACATGGCACTCAGTCATCGAAGGTTGGACCAAGTCGTACGACCCTCCGTGCGACAGCAGTTTTCCGTTGACTACAATCGGTGGTTTCCGAGTCAAGCTTGTCAACGACACGCTTCACTCTTTCAAACTGGTTACAACACCGAGCGCGCGTGGATGCCAAACAGTGCGCCGATTGCCTGCCCCGTGCCAAATATGACAAACGGACACCCGCTTGTTCAAAGTCGAATACACGGGAGATTTCTTTGTGGGGCTCTGTTCTAAAACCTATTCTGTTCAGGGAAAGACCAAACCAAATTCAGCTGTAAAGGGTTGAGTAAAAAACACAACGCCTTCACCAAAGAAACCTACCAAACTGTTTTTGAAACGCGAGAGAGTGGTGTGGAAAAAACATAGGGTTCAGAACGGACGGAAAATCTATATTTACGTACGCTCAAACCCGCAATTCCCTTTCCTTTTTTATATTAAAACGAGTTCTCGCTTCTGACAGTGTCACAACTTTTCCTACGCCTGTATAGACTTTTGTTTCGTTGACCCTCCCTGGCTTTTTCTGTATTTGTATGATAGCGTTCCAACGTGATTGTGGTCTTGATGAGTGTTCTAATAGTCGTTTTATTTTTTTCTTGTATCAGAGCGTGCTGTTTAATCCATTATTTTTTGGGGAAACAGTCCTCCACCTCCTCGTGGTGTTTCCTGGGTGGTCCTCGTTCTGTAAGACTGACTAAAGTTAAAATTACTTTTTGGTTTGCTTTAACTTTAGTCCGTTTTATAGCTCGAACGATCAGCGGACGGGGGAAAACATGTCATTTACACTAATATCATGATGCTCTGATGCAACATGATTTTCTTGTTTTTGGCACGCAAATACGTTGATATAGCCTTCCAGGTTCGATATACAGTTCGATGGTTAGAACAATATTCATATTCTTCATACGTTGATAGACAGGCGTATAACTTACCGTGCATGCGTTTTCATCGCCCTTAGGGTCTTTATTAGCTAACACACATCGATCTTACGATGCATTCACCAACATCCTGTGTCATATCCTTCGCACCTAAGGCGTTTTCATAGGAATGTCGAGAATCAGTATGATCAGCTGGTAGGGGTGTAGCGGGTACACTTCGGGACTTTCAAGGAGCTGACTGCATTTTTCATCATGTGTGTGTGTGTTTGTCGCCCTTGGGAGACAGCTAACCAAAAAAAAAAAAAGTCGCTATAACCAGTCTGTCATTTTTTTCTTACCTTTTTTTTAACATCTGATTGCAGCATCACGATGCACACACCGCGCATGCTCTGTCATCGCCCGTAGGGTCTATTAATAGGGATGTCACATCGATCTCGCGATGTTATCACCGATCATCCTCTGTCATATGATTCGCCCCTAGGCGCTGTCGTGATCGCCGTCTCCTGCTCCCTGCTCCTGCTCCCCTTTAGGGGGTGAGAAGTCCCTAACCCTACTACTGGCTTTGTCATTCCATTTTAAAAATTGAGAAGTCCTTTCATCTTGGGGCAAATCTGTCTATTTTTGCAGCCGAACTTATAGCCATATTAATGGCCGTAGAGTACATAAATGATTTATCATTGGACTGTTATGGTATTCTCTTCTGTGTAGATTCTAAGTCAGTTCTTCAAGCTTTAGAGTCTACAAATTCAAAAAACCGTGCTGAAATCATATCAGAAATTAAAATACTTATTCACAACCTTATGTCAAGAGGTATAACAGTTAATTTTTGTTGGGTTCCTTCTCATTGCTTCATATCCGGAAATGAGTGGGCTGACAGGATTGCTCAAGCAGGTGCAAACAATTCTGACAATACGGCTACTATTCATATTCCCTTGAGCTTACATGAAGGATATTCTCTCTTACAAAGAGCCTCTTTTGAAAAATTTGAGGAATACTACAAAGAAAGTGTTCTCCCACGAATACACAAACCCGACACTTCTATACTTTGTTGTACGAGCTCTCGAGCAAGTAATCTTTTAAAAAGGGCTTCCTCAGTAAATCCAGTAAACTGTAATACAAACATAGGATTATATCCAAGACACAGTAAACAACTTGTCTCCTTGTTATTTCGGTTAAAAATAAATGCATTCAGAACAAAATATGTCAAGAATATTCGATGTGCTTGCGGCGCACTTGATAATTGTACAACAACACACGTTCTATACTTTTGCCCCTACTTTGATTCCGATTTGTCAGAATTTAGAAAGGATGCTTCAAAGTGCATATTCCAGGATACCATATCTCTTAAATTTTGTACGAATTCTTATGTTAAGCCCTGTTGGCTCAATCCTGTAATTGCTGTTTCATGATCTTATTTTGTACAGTTGTTTGTTTTTACTTTTGATGTCTTTTTTTTTTTTTTTTACAGTTTAATTCTTACTTAGAGTTTCTCCTCATCACACATACACGCACACGCACGCACGCGGGCGCACACTCACGTACGCACACACGCTGTACGCACACACGTACGCACGCTGCACGCACACACTCAACAACACACACACACACAGACACACAGACACACACACACACACCACACACACACACACACACACACACAACACACACACACACACACACACACACACACACACACACACACCTTGTCTAATATCACATCTAGTGAAAAGACGTTGAATTGAAGAACAACAAAACACACACACAAACACACACATAGCCAACCTTCCAACCAGAATGATTTCTTGACTGGCAGCAGCTTTTTGTAAGAGAATTTTTTTTTCAGTTGGTTTGAGAGAAAATCTTCCTCTTGCAAGTATTTTTTCTGTATTTCTTCTAATTTTTTATTTGTTCATTTCATTTTTTTCTTGCATGTGTATTTACTGTATTTGTTCTAACTTTTGTTTATTTATCTGTTTGGTTGGTTTGTTTCAGTGGGTCCGTTTCTTTCTTCTTCCTCTGTTTTTCTTTTTTCTTGTTATTTAAATTCACCAGTTTTTGTTTGGTTATAAATGTTGCAAAACTGGTTCTATTTACCCCCCCCCAAGGTCCATATGCTGTGAAATTACTGATTTGAAACCCAGCAACACAAAAAAAACCAAACCAACATAAACGTACGTACTTAGTCACGCAAGGCACTGTAGGCCCTGTCCAACAATGTTAAAATAAGAGACATACTGACGCGTAAGGTACTGTTGAGTCGGTCAGTTATTATGGACGCTTAATCTTACATCATAAGCTTTAAGCGCTTACAAATACATAAAGGTTAAACAGGTTAAGGAAAACATAATGAAACCAGTGAAGAAGATGAATATTGTATTAAGTACCACTTGGGTGTGCGTTTTCGCCGTTTACATAGTTTATGGTGGAATTAAAAAGACGAAAAAGTAAACAGAAGAAAAAACGAAGAAAGAAGGAAGGAGGGCAAGAGAAAGAAAAAAAAGTAAAATGAAAAAGAGAATAGAGAGAGACATGTAGCATTCACCCCGTGTGTTGTTGTGTTGTTGTTGTTGTTGTTGTTGTTGTGGTGTGTGTGTGTGTGTGTGTGTGTGTTGTGTGCTGTGTGTAGTGTGTGTGGTGTGTGTGTGTGTGTGCATGTGGTGTGTGTGTGTTGTGTGTGTGTGAGTGTGTGTGTGTGTGTGTTTGTTTTGTGTAGGTGTGTGTGGTTATGTGTGTGTGTGTGTGTGTGTGTGTGTGTAGTGTATGTTTTGTGTGTGTGTGTGTGTGTGTGTGTGTGTGTGTGTGTGTGTGTGTGTGTGTAGTGTGGGTGTGTGTGTGTGGTGCCCATTCGTCCGGTGGAATTTTTAAAAAGAAACACTCGGGCACCAAAACATTGGCCATGCCTAAAACGGGTTTCGTCAGTGTCGTTGCTGACTGCCGCCTGTCGACTTTTTGGCAATGCCACCACACAATGAGGCCATGGGCCGAGGTGTTGGTAAACACAAGAGTGACACCCGGCTACACAGTAGCCTTCAACACTGGACACACACACCACACACACACACACACAAACACACACACAACTACACACACACTCCACCCAAACTCCCACACACGCATGCACGCACGCAACGCAGGCGCGCACGAACGCACGCTCTGCGAGTGCACGCACGCTCGCACGCACGCACGCACGGCACGCACGCACGCCACGCACACACACACACACACACACACTCACACACACACACACACACACACACACTACCTTCCCCAACAAGCATGATTCTTGACCTGATAGGGAAAATGGAAGAAACGAAATATTCAACCCCGAAGTAATAAGCAATGAGTATGGTGAAAAAAACATTTCTACGGAAAGGGTGCGCGCGCCCAGCGGCTGGGTTGGTTTGTGTATGTGTGTGTGTGTGTGTGTGTGTGTGTTGTGTGTGTGTGTGTGGTGTTGTGTGAGTGCTGATGTGTGTGTTTGTTGTTTGTTGAGTGTGTTTGTTTGACTCTTATTCAAGACCGATAAGGCTGTGCCGTCCTGAATCAAAGTTAGTTTGTTCACTTCTCTGCTGTTGCAGCTGTGTAGATGGGTCAGGTTTGGTTCTTAGTCAAAGGTATTACAGGCTGGGTGAAATACTGTTCAAACACGAACAAACGTATTTATCAGTCACGAAGGTACTATATGCTGTTTAAAAAAATAACAGCGAAAATAAACAAAACTGTTAACAGTGATCTGATTTATACACTTACCACTTGCTGTCAATTGCACGGCTCGCGTAAGTGTCACCAACACACACAACACTCTACGCACGCACGCCACGCACGCCACGCACGCACGCACGCACGCCGAGACGCTCGCCACGCACGCATGCACGCACGCACGCACACACGCACCACAACACACACACCAAACACACACACACACCACAAACACACTCACACACAGCACAGACAGGCAACTCCGCAAACGAAAATGCCAGCTCAATGGATATTGCGGTAGCCTGAAAAAGGTCTTTTCTTTCCTTTCTTTTTTTTTTTTTTTTTTTTTGTTTTTTTTTTTTGGCTTGAGTGAAGAGAATGGTAGAAAGGGCTGCGACGGCGAGAGGTCTAACACCAAACCGTACAGTGTGCGGACATGGGTTTCAAGGCGTAGACGACGTCCTTAGCCGTGACAGTTTTCTCTTGGCGTGCTCGGTGTAGGTGTCGGCCATCACGGAAGACGTTCTCCAAAAAACACTTTGAGGCACACACGGGTCTCCTAGTTAGATGAGCCTGAAATCGTTTGACACCACCACGACGTGCCAGACGCACGGACGTTTTTTGTCCAGAAAAGGAAGATAGAAAAAAAAAAATCTGCACGTTTCGGCAAAGGGCCTTGATGTTAAGCAGTAAAAAGTGGAGGTATTGATTCTCCCCTTGTGTTAACAGGGGTGTTGATCTCCCTTGTGTTAAGGGGTTGTTGATTCTCTTGCTGTTAAGGGCGTGTTGATTCCCTGCTGTTTAGGGGTGTTGATATCCCTTGCTGTTAAGGGCGGTGTTGTTCTCCCTTGCAAGAGAATGTTTAATATGCCGGGCTCTCGACCACCATCTTATTTTGCACGGAAAACCCACCAATTTAACATACACATCACGTCATCACATATTAGTTTGACCAATTTTAACACTGTTTAACACCTAGATTAACACCAAAATAAACGCCAAAAATCGAAGTTATTAGTAAATTTAAAACGGAGGGCTTACGTGACTAGATAAGAATTTGGTGATCGTGAACACGAATATTAACATTCTCTCCAAGAACATAAGAATTAAGGGTTACAGAATAATTAAGTTTTATATTTTATAATTTTAATTTGAGTTTATAAATGAAATGCCTGAACTAGCTACAGAGGCTTATTAATATACTTTACGAGTTGGGATTGGGAACAGAGGGGGGGCGATCAAGATCAGTTAAGAACAGGTATTGAAGAATTAATTACTGATCTTTTTAATCGATGAGGAACGCAGAGAAAGCGTGGAAGAGGCCTATCAGTAAAATAGCAGATCTTGGCCCAACCAATTTTAAAGTTATTTGCTATTTTAGTTGATTATTTAGCTTCTGAGATTCTAATCTAACTGTTTCTTCTGGGCCCGAAGGAGTATCTATTTGCTTTAATGAAGATCAATTTTTACGAATAACAACAAATGTCACTGAAAAGAGGAGCGGATTACTACTTAATTTTGTATTTTGATTTTAATCTGGTTTTAAAAAAAATGAACCCCCACCGTAGTTATAACGCTTACAGGAAATATTTGATGATTTTGGGTGGGCGATTAGTGCAGGAGTTGATAAAGAAGAGTTAAAGGACGAGGTTTGATGAATTTATACAGACTTTTTGAAGTTTTAACTATACGAGAAAGCGGAAGGATGCCATTAGTAAAATCACAGAGTTTCTTGTCCTAAACCAATTATAAAAGTTTTTTGCCATTTTTACTTGATAATATTGCCCTGAAGATGCTGACTTGCATGTTGTCTGTGATCTTGAAGGAGTAACTCGTTACCTTTTAAACCTGAACAGTTTTTTACAATTAGAAAAGGTGAATATGAATAACAGTTGAATTTAAATATTATTTTTTTATTAATTTAGATTTAAAAATGGCTGACGAACTCAGTGAATCTGATTTAAAGAATTGTAATGAACTATTGTATTGACGAAACAATGAAAGTCGTTAAACATTGATTTTAGTGAATTTGGGTTTGAGAATGATGTAGACAATATAATCAAAAGATCATAGTGAATTATTTAACGAAGCATCAAAGTGAATGAAAATTGACGTAGTGTAGTATGATTCAGAAAAAGCTAAAATGCTGGCGGGCGTTATTGTAAGGTTAACATGTCGTGAAGTGTTGCAACGCTTAGGTTGAAGAATAAAAAGGAGTATTTACTTTCTTTTATATACGGAAATGAAACAACTGCGGCCGTTTACTGAAACACGCAAAAACGCAGAAGAGCACACCAAAACAAAGTGTGAAAGTAACGACGATTTTAATGACACGACACAAACAGGACAAGAAATTTTCGGCAAAATGCCTTCCTCAGCGACAAAAAAATACAGACATTATAACATGCACATACTCCAATTGTGAAGCCAAAGTGTGAATGAAGTAGAAAGAGGGGACAGTGGAAGAGAGGGTGAGTAGAGTTCGATGAATAGAGGCAGAGGAAAGAGGGTATGAGTAAAGTGAGGAGGATGGAAAAGGAAGGGGAGCGGAGGAGAGAGAGAGAGAAAGAGCGAGAGAGAGAGAGAAGAGAGGGGGGGGAGAGGGAGAAAGAGAGGGGAGGACAGAGAGAGAATGGAAGTAGAGGAAGAGTGTGAGAATCAAGAGAGAGAAAGAGGAGTGGGAAGAGAGTGGTGAGTGGAGGGGGAGGAGGGGGTGTGATGGTATGTTGTGGGTGTGTTGCATATGAATGAATGAACAAGAGAGAGCACAAAAAATAAGATACAATATACTCGACAAATCATTATTAAAAGACAAGGGGAGGGGGGGGGGGGGGAGAAGGGGGTCAAGCCGCCTAAAGATCCGACCCAAAGTCTGACCCCAAGGGGTACGTTGCCCCCCCCACCCTCGCCCATCCAAGGGGTGAGAGGGGAAAAAGGGAGAACCCCGAGAAAAAACCCACTAGCAGACGCAGCTAAGATCTGCAAGGCTCACCCCCCCCCAACTCACACGGGGAGAAAAAAAAAAAAAAAAAAAAAAAAAAAAAAAAAAAAAAAAGCACTTGCCCGCGGGCAAAGCCTCACACACACACACACAACACACACACACACACAAAGTGCGCGCGTGGCACGAACAAACAGGCCACGCACACATACTCAAGCCCATAAGCGCACACACTGGGGGGGGGGGGTAACAATGGGAATAATATGGGTAAAGTACTAAACAAGGCATCATTTAGACATTGGGTGTAGCATAGGGAAGTAGGTGGTGTATGGTGGCGCAACAGAAAAAAAGGGCAAAAATAAGGAGCTTAACGCAAGATTGATATCGCAGTGTCATGCAGGGAGGCGCTAACACAATCACCAATGACCAAAAAAAAAAAATAAAAAAAAAAAATTCTATACATATATATATACACACACACATATATATTAAACATATATATATACATAATTATCATTTATACATAAATACATATATATATTTATATATACATACAGATAGACTAAAAAAAAAATTTTTTTTTTTTTTAAATAGGGGAAGAAAAAGGAGGGGAGGGAGAGGGAAAGGGGAGGGCAAAGGGCGAGGGCCGGGGAAAGAAGGGAGCGACATAAAGAGAGGACAAAAAGAGGGGGCCTAAGGAAGGGTTGGAAGTATGAGGGGAGGGCGAGGGCGGAGGAGGTGGGTGGGGGGGGGTGGAGAGAGGAGAATAGTAGAGGTCGAAGTAGGAGAAGGAAGTAAGAAGGAAGTTAACGAGAAGAACGAAAGGGGGACGGAAGCCCTTCAGAGGACGGTAGAAAAGGAACATGGACGGAGGAGGTTGAGGGAGAAGAAGGGGTGAAAGGGGGAGAGGGGGTAGAAAAAAAAGCGGGGGGAGAAAGGGGGAAAAAAAAAAAAAAAAAAAAAAAAAAAAAAAAAAAAAAAAAAAAAAAAAAAAAAGGAGGGGGAGGGGAGGAGGAGGGGGCAAATGGAGGGTAGGAAGGAGAGGGAATAGATACAAAAGTAAGTGAGAAGAAAATAATGAATAATAAAAGAAAATGACACAAAAAAGGACAGGAGACTGGGGAGCTAACCCTATCAGAAACTCCTTGTCAAAAGATATAGGCTCTCAAACGATCATTCCAGTAGGCGCAGGCTCTACGGTCACGAAGTGGCTACTGATGGCAGACCAACATGCACTAGTTAAGTACTAAAGTGGTTAAAGGGAATCATAAGTCATTGTCCAGGACTGAATTGTCTCGGGATAAAAAAAGTACACAGAATTGCTAAGCTTTTTCTCATTGATACCAGTGGATTTCTGGGTGACCCAGTTTTTGAATCAGGTGAGGACTCAATGCTTATGTCTCTAGAGTCACTTAGTTTTCATGTGCATAGCCTTCACTCTTGCATTGTTGCGCGAATGGCTGGGGAGGTTGATGTGCTTGGGCTACTGGTTTGTCCATGTTGTATTTAATGTCAGCGAGGTGTTCCTTGAATCTGACAGTCAAAGTGCGGACGGTTCTCGCCGATGTAAAGTTTAGAACAAACGGTGCAGTGGATGATGTCGCCCCCCCCCCTTTTCGTGGTTGGAAGTTGAAGAATTTGGGAGGACAGTCATGCGTGAACCGGGTTCCTTTCACTTCAATGGCAGTGTCAGATTATGATGGGGCAGGTCTTGCATTTGGGGCAGATTGCATGGGCTTGTGCCTACCGAAGATTGACGTCTGTGAGGCTGGAGACCTGGATCGCAAGCAAGCACGATATTCTTGTACCGTTTGTAGGCAACTTAGAGGGGGCTGGTGAAAAAATTCTAGCTGTGTGGGCACAAGACTGAAGGTTGTTCCCAGTTGGTTTGGAGATTTTGCGCACATGGTGGACGAGGGTGTTGTTACAGCAGGCTGACAACAGGTCTGTCTCTGGTTGATTCACTGGGGTGTGGGTGCCCAGAGCTTAGTGGGGCAGGGAGATGAGCTGGACTTTCTGGAGAGCACGGTCAACGAAGTCTCCCCCCCACCCCCCACTCGGGCGGTAGTGCGATCAAGGAAGAAAACTGTTTCATTTCAAGGGCTTTTACGTTAAAATACAGAGTTCGAGAGCAGAGTCTGCGGAGCCTCAGAACTGAGCAATAGGGTTATGCTGGTTGTGGTACTGGGAATTATGTGACGATTGTAGTCGAGATAAGAGTGGGAGTCCGTAGGTTGTAGTGAATGGAAGTGGAAGGAGTCACTATAGTGATGGAGAGATTATGGCAAGGAAAGTGATGCACTTTTCAGATATTGCATAGGTGTGACTTGATAGCTCGGATGAAGTTCTGGACTGCTGTGATGAAGTCCATGGAGATTCATGATGGGCATGGAGTAGCACCAAGTCGTCATCGATGTAGCGTTTATAGAATTCCCGGTGCATCGCACATGGGTATTGTTGCAGGAAGTTGTGTTCAAAGTTTCCAATGAAAAGGCATGCGTTTTGGCGGCCCATTTTGGTACCCCATGAGCGAACCATGATTTGTTTTGAAAGTGTCGCCAAGGAAGGTAAGGTGTTGTTGGTTGAGGACGAGTTCCGCAAGGCGAATAGAGTGGTAGTCGCAGGGGAAGGGTCTGTTCTTTGGTTAGAGAAAAAATGACAGGGGCTTGAGTCCATCTGCATGGGGAATACTAGTATACAGAGATGTCACGTCGAGAACGTGAATAGATATTTAGGCTGAACTTCGGATTGAGGTGGAGGTCATAATGAGACTGAGAGCTTGAAGTTGTGTCCTTGATGAAAGTGGGCAGGTTTTGAATGAGGGTTGGAGGATGGAGGTCAGGTATCAGAAATATTTTCTCGTGGGGCAACTGCAGCTGAGACGTTGGGTCTACCAGGGGTGTTAGCCTTTGTGAATTTTGGGAGAAGGTAGAAAATGACTATATGGTCTGGCTTTGTTTAACAGTTTAGCCGTAGGGGTAAGTGGCCTTTATTAACAAGATCTTAATGGGTTTTGGAAATAGTTTTTGGGGTCTATGGGAGGTGGGCTGTTTCCGTTTCTGGTAGCTGGTGGTGTCGTGAGTTGCCTGAGAGCTTATGCTTATATACAGGTTCCCTGTCCACACCCACTACCGCACCACCTTTGTCAGCTGGTTTTTGACAATGTTCATCCCCTTGTGGAGGGAATCAAGAGCTTGAATTTCTGTGGGGGTAGGTTGGAAATGTGCTGGGGAGAATTTAACGTTTGGTAATTCTGTGAGGCAAGTTTGATGTAGCATTCACTTCATTATTCATGGGGTGGTTTCTCGGTACAACAGGGGTGTGGAAAAGTTTGTGGAAATAAATCATTCGTCAGGGTTGAAGGTCCGTTTGGGAGGGTGCCAAGCACGGGCCATCCATCTAAGAACGAACAGAAGCGTTCGCAGTCGTGGATGACGTTAGTAATTGTGATGGAGGGCTTCACTGGGAATGTAGTTGAGACCCCTAGAAAGTACAGATTCTTCAGAGGCTGTCAGATAGGAGGTAGGAGGTTGCGGGGTACAGTTTATCACATTGTGTCAGTCGAGAGGGCGAGGTGGTGAGGGTGTCAGTAGGAAATCAAGGGGCTTGCAGGACGTTCCAGGGGGTGAAGGCGGTGGCTGAGGCAGGAACAGGACTGGTACGCGAAGGGCAGCGCAAGGAGGTGCAATCAACGAGCGCGGAAGGGTATTGAGGGTTGTCAAGTCGAAGATCCAGGGGGCGGCAGGCGTCAGGGGGTGAGGGAGGTGCAGAGGCAGGAACAGGGAAATGCCCGTGCGCAAGAAGGCCGGCTGTTCGAGGGGCTGGAAAGGAAACCTTAAAGGTGGTTAGCAGTGGAAAATTTATCATTTTATTCTGTTTGTTTTTATGCAGGTGATGTTAGAGTAGTGCGTTGAGGGTTGAATGACTGTCATTTTTGAGATAAGGACAGAAGAAGGGTTGAGTGTGCGTGTGCGTGCTTTGTCAGTAATAAATAGTGTGTGCTGGGTTGGATGGAGTTTGGTGCAGAGAGCTTGAATGTGGTTTCATGAGTTGAAAGCTTGCTTGTTGCAAAAATTTGTTAGTTTTAGAACACAGGAACTTGTGTTGCATGAAAAAAGGTAGAGCGAGAATGTTGTAAGTTAAAATCCTACAGGGAATAATACGATGGTGAAGACAGTGACGGAGAAAGAAAGGTGGCTTAACTAAACTATCCTCTCAAGTGGCTTTAGGTAGAGAGAACAGAGGAAAATGGGGAAGGAAAGACAGGCTTGAGCAAGTAGTTGAGGCAGAAATGTAAAGAAGAGGGGAAGTAGAGGAGGTAAGCGAAGGAGGACGAGGAATAGTTGTGCCATGATGACACATGCCCCCCTTCCCCCGCTCCAAACATTAAGTGCAGTGGAGGAAGAAGTACAAACGGCAAATGAAACAAACTGCGGCGTTACTGAAACACGACAAAAAGCAGAAGAGCCACAAAACAAAGTGGTGAAGTAACGACGATTTTAAATGCACGACACAAAACAGGACAAGAAATTTTCGGCAAAATGCCTTCCTCAGCGACAAAAAAAAATTCGACCCTAAACATGCACAATTACTCCCCTTGTGAAGCAAAAGGGGATGAATGAAGTAGACAGAGGGACGTTGGATGAGAGGCGTGAGTAGAGTTCGAAGAATAGGCACGAGGAAAGAGGGTAGAGTAAAGGGGAGGCAGAGGAAAGGAGAGAGGAGAGGAGAGACGAGAGAGAGAGAGAGAGAGAGAGAGAGCGCCCCCCCAAGGGGGGGAGGGGAGAAAGAAAGAGCGGGGCGAGAGACAGAGAGAAGAAATGGAAGTAGAGGAAGAGTGGTGAATAAGAGAGTGTAGAGGAGGGGAAGGGAGAGTGAGTGGAGGGGGATGGGGGTGTGATGGTTTTGTAGTGGGTGGTTTGCATATGAATGAAATGACAAGAGAAAGCACATTAAATACGTACAACTATACTCGAAAAATCATTATAAAATGACAAGGGAGGAGGGGGGGGGGGGAGAAGGGGGTCAGCCGCCTAAAGCATCCGACCCAAGTCTGACCCAAGGGTAGGTTGACCCTACCCAAAGCACCAAGGGCGTGAGAGGGGAAACCGGGAGAACCCCGAGGTGAAAAAACCCACTAGCCAGTCGCAGCTAAGAGCTTGCAAGCTCTCCCCCCCCCACACACACGGGAAAAAAAAAAAATAAAAAAAAAAAAAAAAAGCACTTGCCCGCGGCAAAGCTCACACACACACACACACACAAACTCTCACACACAAAAACGTTGCGCGAGTGCGCACGAAAACAAACAGGCACGCACACATACACACGCCATAAGCGCACACACTGGGGGGGGGGGTAAACAATGGGGATTATAAAATGGGTAAATGCCCTCAAAACAAGGCATACATTAAGACATCTGGGTGTAGCATAGGGAAGGTAGTGGTGCTATGGTGGCGCAAGAGAAAAAAATGGGCAAAAAATAGAGCATAACACGAAAAGATCGATATGCGGTCATGATGAGAGCGCTAACAAAACTCCAATGACCAAAAAAAAAAAAAAAAAAAAAAAATCTATAATTATTTTTATACACACACTCTTATATATAAAACATATACTATATATTATATATAGATACATATATCCATATATATATATATATATATATATAATACAGATAGACTAAAAAAGAAATTTTTTTTTTTTTTTTTTTTTTAAAAAGGGGAAGAAAAAGGAGGGGAGGAGGGGAAAGGGGAGGGCAAAGGGGGAGAGGCAGGGGGGAAAGATGGAGAGACATATGAGAGGACAAAAAGTGGGGCCCTTAAGAGGGTGGAAGTAGGAGGGAGGGGAGGGGGAGGTGGGTGGGGGGGGGGTGAGAGGAGGAGAAGTAGTCAGAGGTCGAAGTAGAGAGAAGGGAAGTATGAAGGAAAGTAAAGTAAAGAGAAGGAACGTAAGGGGGAAGGAGCCCTTCAGAGGACGATAGAAAAGGAACAAGGAGCGGTGGGGTGTAGGTGGAGAAGTAGGGCGCAAAGGGGGGAGAGGGGGGTAGAAAAAAAAGGGGGGGCGAGAAAGGCGGGAAAAAATAAAAAAAAAAAAAAAAAAAAAAAAAAAAAAAAGGGACGGGGGAGCGGGAGAGGAGGGGCAAAAGGAGGGTAGGAAGGAGGGAGGGATAGATACCAAAAAGTAAGTGAGAAGAAAATAAATGAATAAATAAAAGAAAAATAGAAACATAACAAACAAAAAGACAGGAGACTGGGGAGCTAACCCATACTCAGAAACTCCTGTCCAAAAAGATTATTAGGCTCTCAAACGATCATTCCAGTAGGGCGCCAGGGACTCTACGGTCACGAAGGGCAACTGTATGGCAGACCCAACCATGCACAGGTAAGTTCTAAAGGGTAAAAAGGGAATCATAAGTCATTGTCCAGTTAATTGTCTCGGGAAAAAATAGTACACAGAATTGCTAAGCTTTTTCATTGATACAGCTGGTTTTCTGGTGCCAGTTTTTGGATCAGGTGAGACTCCATATCCTTCCTGTCTCTAGAGTCATAGTTTTCTTGAGCCATAAGCCCTTCACTCTTGCATTGTGCGCGGAAAATGGGCTGGGCGAGGTTGACTGAAGTGCTGGATACTGTTTGTCCGGTTGTATTAATGTCAGCGCGTGGTGGTGTTCCTTTGAATCTGACAGTCACCAGTGCCGGCCCGGTTTCTCGCGATGTAAAGGTTTTTAGAACAAACGGTGCCAGTGGATAGGATGTAGACCCATGTTAGTGGTTGGCCAGTTTGAAGAATTTGGAGACGGTCATGCGTGAATGGGTCCTTTCAACTTTCAATGGGCAGTGCAGATGAAGGGGCAGGTTGTTCTTGCAGTTGGGCAGATTGCATTGGAGGCTTGTGCATACAGAAGATTGACGTCTGTGTGGCTGGAGGACTGGAACGAACAAGAAGTCACGGATACTTCTTTGTCCGTTTGTAGGCAACTAGAGGCGCGGCTGGGAAAATTTTAGTGAGTGGGAAGACTGGAAGGATGTTCGTTGGTTTGGAGAAATTTTGGCACCTGGTGGACCGAAGGGTGGTACAGGCAGGCTGACAAACAGGTCTCGTCTCTGGTTGATTTCTGGGTTGGGGTTCCCAGAGCTTGTGGAAGGGCGCATGAGCTGGACTTTCTGGAGAGCACGGTCACGATGTCTTCGGGGTAGTGGCGTCAAGGAAGAACTGTTTCATTTCAAGGGCTTTTACGTTATAAAAAAAACAGAGTTCGCGAGCCAGAGTCTGCGGAGCCTCAAGAACTGAGAATAGGGTATGTCTGGTTTTGGTACTGGATTATGTGACGCTATGTAGTCGAGATAAGAGTGGGAGTCCGTAGGTTTGTAGTGGATGGAGTGGGAGAGTCCAATGTCAGTGATGGAGAGAGTCATGTCATGGAAAGTGATGCACTTTTCAGAATTGCATAGGTTGATCTTGATCAGCTGGATGAAAGAACATTTGGACTGCTGTGATGAAGACATGGAGATCAACTGATGGGCATGGAGGTAGCACAATGTCCTTCATCGATGTAGCGTTTATAGAATTAGGATCGCACCATGGTCTTGTTGCTAAGGAAGTTGTGTTCAAAGTATCCCTGAAAAGGCATGCGTAGCGGGGGCCCATTTTGGTACCCATGGCGACACACTGATGTGTTTGAAAGTGTCGCCAAGGAAGGTAAGGTTGTTGTTGGTAGAGGACGAGTTCCGCCAAGGCTGAATAAGAGTGGTAAGTCGCAGGGGAAGGGTTGTTATTGGTAGAGAAAATGACAGGGGCAGCAGACAATCTGCCATGGGGAATACTAGTAACAGAGATGCTCACGTCGAGAGTGAATAGATATTTAGGCTGAAACTTCGGATTGAGGTGGAGGTAATTAATGAGACTGAGAGCATGAGTAGTGTCCTTGATGAAACGATGGGGCAGGTTTGAACGAGGGGTTGGAGGATGGACCAGTAGAGGTATTGTCAGAAATATTTTTCTGTGGGGCAACTGCAGGATGAGACGATGGTCTCTAACAGGGTGTTAGCCTGTGAATTTGGGCTGAAGGTAGTAAAATTGACGCTCTGGTCTTGGCTTTGATTATACAGTTTAGCGACATAGGGGAGGTAAGTTTGGCCTTTTTTAACAAGATCCTTAATGGTTTTTTGAAATAGTTTTCTGGTCTAATGGGAGGGTGGGCTGTTCCAGTTTCTGGTAGGGTGGTGTCGTTGAGTTGCCTGAGAGCTTCTGCTAATACAGGTTCCGTCCCACACCACTACCGCACCACCTTTGTCAAGCTGGTTTTATGAAAATGTCATCCCTCTTGTGGAGGGACTCAAGAGCTTGAATTTCTGTGGGGGAAAGGTTGGGGGAATCGTGTGGGGGAGAATTTAAGTTTGCGTAATTCAGAGAGGCAAGTTTTGTTTGTAGCATTCAACTTCATTATTCCCATGGGGTGGTTTTGGGTTTACACGGGGGTGTGGAAAAGTTTGTGAAATAAATCATCGTCGGGTTGAAGGTACGTTTGGGAGGGTGACCAAGCACGGCCATCCATCTTAAGGAACGAAAGAAGCGTTCGCAGTCTTTGGATGACGTCGTACTTGTTGATGGGGGGCTTCCGGGGGTTGAATTTGAGACCCCTAGAAAGTACAGATTCTTCAGAGGCAGAACAGATGGAGGGTAGGAGGTATGCGGTTGTACCAGTTTATCACATTTGTTGTCAGTCGAAAGAGGCGAGGTGGGTGAGGGTTGTCAGTGGAAATCCAGGGGGCTGCAGACGGTCCAGGGGGTGGAAGGGGGGGCAGAGGCAGGAACAGGACTGGTACGGAAGGGGCAGCCGCCCGGAGGAGCATCAACCCGAGCGGGACAGGGTAGTGAGGGTGTCAGTCGAAGATCCAGGGGGCGGCAGGCGTCCAGGGGGTGAGGGGGTGGCAGAGGCAGGAACAGGATGGGTTTGGCGAAAGGGAAGCGGCTTTTTCGGGGGGCGGGAAAAGGGAAAACCCTTTAAACAGGGTGGTTAGCGTGGAAATTTAAAAAAATTTTATTTGTTTTTTTTTATGCGGGTTTGATGGTTAGGGTGGTTGGGTTTGATGACTGTCATTTTAAATTTAACCCCCGAAAAAGGGTTTTGGGGTGGTGTGAGTGCTTTGCCCGTAAAAAAATAGTGTGTGGGGGTGCGATGGATTTTTGGTGGGGAAGGGGCTTGAATGTGGGTTTATGATTTAAAAGCTTGTTGTTGAAAATTTTGTTAGTTTTAGAAAAGGAACTTGTTTTTTAAGGTCAGAGGGGAATTTGGGGAATTTTTAAAACCCTTTCAGGAATAATACGGGGTTTAAGCGGGCCTGCGGGGCCCCCAAAAAAATATTTCTGAATACCTCGACCCCATCCCCCAACCCCCTCGTTCAAAATTCCCCACTTTCATCAAGGCCAAAATCTGCTCGTCCCCTTAATGACCTCCCCCAAAATCCGAATTTTACCCCTAAATATTATTCCATTCCCCCCCCTTTGAATTTTTGTATACTGTTTCCCCCCATGCAGATGGCCGCAACCCCTTTCATTTTTTTAACCAAAAAAAAGCCCTTTCCCCTGGGGACTCCCATTTTAAATTCCCCTTGGGGAACTCGTCCTCACCAACAAACATTTCCCTTCCCTTTTGGCGACACTTTCAAACAAAGGGGGGGTGTCCCCAGGGGCCCCCAAAAAGGGGCCCCAGTACCCCATCCCTTTTCATGGGATATTTTGAAACAATTTCCCTGCAACAATCCCCTTTTTTCTACCCCGGGAAATTTATAAACGCTACCCGAGGGACGGACGGGGTTTGCTACTCCATCCCCCATCGTGATCTCCATGTCTTATACAGCAGTCCGAATTTTTCCCGGCTACCCAAGTTCCCTATGAAATTTTTAAAAAAGGGGCTTTAAATTTTCCTTCCCCCTGAATTCTCCACCCTGTAGTGGATTCATTTCCATCCCCTAAAAACCTGGGACCCCCCACCCCTTATTCGATACAGATGGGTACTTAACCCCCTTTCCCCCAAAAACCCGCATCCCTATTTCGTTTTGGGCCCCGCGGGACTCTGCTTGCAAAATCTTTTTTTAAACCTTTAAAACCCCTTTAAAATGAAAAAAATTTTTCCCTTGTCCCCATCCCCGAAGACATCTTTGGGCCCGTGCTCCCCCGAAAGTCCGCCCCTCCCCCTTTCCACAAGCTTGGAACCCCAAACCGGGAATCAACCAGGGGACAGCCTTTTTGTCAGTGCTTTTACCCCCCTTCTGTCCACCAGGGTGCGAAAAAATTCCCCAAAACCCAAACCGGGAAAACCCCTTTCCGTCTAGTGCCCTCAGCTAAAATTTTTTTTCCCCAGTTATTTGCCTACAAACGGGCAAAAATTTCCCGGGTAAATTGCTTGGCGTTCCAGTCTCCAGCCTCACAAAAGGGTAAATTTTTGTAGGCACAAGCCATGAAATTCTGCCCAATTTGAAAGGCCCTGCCCCCTTTATCGCCTGCCCTTGAAGTGAAAGGACCAGTTCCGATTGGGCTGTTCCAAATTCTTCAACTGCCAAACCCCTAACTTTGGGTTTCATATCCCCTGGCCCCTTTGGTTTTAAAATTTTTCATCGGCGAGCCGGGGCCCCACTTTGAAATGTCCGTTCAAGGAACACCTGCTGACTTTTAAAAACAAAAGGGCCCAAAAACCCCCAGCCAAGCCCTTCAACCCCCCAGCCATTCCGCGCCAAAAGCAAGAGTGGAAAAGGGCTTTTTTGGCTCTTTAAAAAAAAGTGACTCTAGGGACGGAAAGGGTATGGGTCTCATGATTCAAAAAACTGGGCAACCCGGGAAAACCCGCTGGTATCAATGAAAAAAATTAGCAAAAATGTGTACCTTTTTTTTTTTTTTCCCCGGGAAAAAACAGTGGACAATGGGTTATGGTTTTTCCCTTTTCCCCTTTTGATTATGTGCATGGTTGGTCTGCATCAGTGGCCTCTTTGTGCCGTGAGTGGGGGTCTGGAATGATCGTTTGAGAGCCTATATCTTTTTACGGAGTTTTGAGTAGGGTTGCTCCCCGTTTTCCTGGGCTTTTTTTTTTTTCTTTTTTTTTTTATTTTTTTTTTTTTTTCCCACTTATTTTTAAACTATCCCCCTCCCTTTCCCACCCCCCTTTTTCCCCTCCTTCCCCCCCCCTTTTTTTTTTTTTTTTTTTTTCCCCTTTTTTCCCCCCCCTTTTTTTTTACCCCTTCCCCCTTTCCCCTTTTTTCCCTCCCCCCTCCCTCCTTTTTTCCTTTTCTATGTCCTTGAAGGG
>JAFLJL010001918.1:0-37500 GCA_018398815.1 Conus ventricosus
TTTCCAACCCCTTTTTTTTCCCCCCCAAAAAACTTTTTTTTGGGGTTTTCAGGCCCCAATAGCCGGTTCACCCGGCCCCAATTAAGCTTAGCGGAGAGGCTTCAGGAAGACGGCTTCATGCGTCGCATCCGGCCAATTTAGCATAGCGGGGAGACAGCAGACAGTCTGAGTGGTTGGACCGACAGGTCTCGGTAGGTTTGGTCAGACGTCGTGGAGCCTACCCAGACTCATCTAGCCAATTTAGAGTGACCAGTGTCCACGACTTAAGCCACACGGCGCCATTTTAAGTAGGGAAGGGGGGAAGGTAGTGTGTGGGGGGGGTGAAATCTAGCTAATCAATTAAATGACCAATTGACCACCACAGAGAGTAAGGTGTGTAGGCGTGACTGTCATGATTTGAATATCCAATGGAATTAGAGGGAGATAACTTCGGGTGTCAGGGGTAAAAATACTGACCAATGGTACTCGCCCTTGTTGGACAGATCGGAACACAATAAGAAGGATGTGAGAGTGAGAGAACGAGAGAACGAGGGGAGAACGAAACAGAGAGACAGAGAGAGAGAGGTCTGAGTGTAATCTCTGAGGGGGAAAAAAGCAGAGAGATGAGGGGAGGAGAGAAGAGAAACCAAGTTGAGAGATTAGCATGAGATAGTCTGCAGAGGAAGGACTGAGGAGAGATGTGGAGAGAGAGAGAGAGTTGCTAACTAATGAAGAAGAAAAGAAAGAAAAGAAAAAAAAAAAAAGAAAAGCAACCATGTCCATTTGATAAGAGCAGACTAGAAGAGAGAGAGAGAGAGAGTGCAATGTGTTAATGCAGGAAGAAAGAAAGGAGAACAGATCGATGTTGATAGTCACTGTTCTATCCTCACTGGGGTTCGACCTCATACTTGGCCAGCGCCACTTTCATCAGCAGTCCAGCCTGACCGGTGCCAGCAGTCCAGCTTGACCGGTGCAAGCAGACCAACACCAGTGCCGGCAGTTGTGTCGTGTTGTGAAAGTGACAGTGAAAAGAAAAAGAAAAGAAAAGAAAAGACAGTGATTCGTGAATAGTTAAGATCACCTGGCCAGGTAAAGTAGAAATCTGTTTATACCCGGGTTAGTTAATGATGTTTTAGGTAAATGATTTTGTGAAGTTCAGGAAAGAGAGAATGTTTTTATTTTGTTTGATTCCATATGCATTGATGTTCGTTCTATGAACATGTGTAGTAAAGTTATAGACTTTACTAGTGGTTTGATGTGACGAATGCATGATATATGAATGAGATCGTAAGCAAGCTGTGAGTGTGTTTGGGCTGTGCGCTAGTCCTTCCTCCACTGACATCACCCGAGGTTGACAATTTATTGGCGAGCCTGCAGGATATTCTGGCCCATTTATTATAATTGTTCTAACTTCCAGAGGTAAGATGGGTGGGATTCAAGTATTGTAATCCTAAGAAAGGGGTTGTCTTACTGTTATGTTCCCAAGATAGTTTAAATACTAGGCTTGGCATTTGCTTCCAAGATAGTTATTACTTGGCTTGGCATTTCAGCCCAGAGTACTTATTTTCGCACAGATTGCCTTATAATTCGCTCTCATAGTTGGGTCAGGCCGCTGGGCGTCTTATATAAAAACTACTTAACGTTGTCACATGCTAATATTATCATTAATGGGATTGTGCTATTTTACGTCACTCGTGTCGGTAAACCAACCAGTTATGGCTGTTCGTAGTAATATACATCTTGTTCAAAAAAAAGATAAAAAATATAAATGAGATATTATGGCACGGAAGAAAGAAAGAACACCCCTATTGAACAACTTGTGGCGTCGCTGTGATCTAGGTTAACTCAGGAGATGAGTTGCGTGCATTCGTGGAAAACCAACAAAAGATGAAAGGGATGAACGCGCGGAACGACGCAGTATCGCAGTTCGCATAGCAGAAAACGGGAAAAGGTAGAGGAAAAGGCAGGAAACAGAAAGAATGAAGCAGGGAAAAAGAAAGAATAAGGGAAGCGCAGGAAACTCAGAATGAATGAAGCAGGAGACAGAATGAATAAGGGAAGCGCAGGAAACATAAAGAATGAAGCAGGAAACAGAAGAATAAGGGAAGCGCAGGAAAACAGGATAAGAATAAGGAAGCGCAGGAAACTGAAAGATTAAGGTTTCATTTAGTGTTGGAGTAGTGAGAATTCAAAGGGAGACCTCACGAGGATGGTTAGATCACTTTCCAGTGTATCTCTGTGCGCAGCTTTGCTCCCGACCAAAGTTGCCAAAATTTCGGAAGGGGAACCGATTCGATTTTGGGGGGGGACGCATACAATCTGTCGTTTCGAAACGTTTCGCGTCCTGTCAGGGTTGCACTCCAGAAGAGTGGCAGTCATTTGTCAGCGATATTGACCTTTGTCGGGTAGGCATTGCAGATTTTCACTGGCGTTTACCAGGTAACAACAGTCTGATTTGGTGCTGTGAAGGAGTCTTAATGAAGGGATTTGACCTCACAGAGGAAGGATTCTGAAAGAAATTTACGTGCTGCATAGATTTGCAAGCAGGGGAACGTACACTCAGTGTTGGTGCACAGTCTAGATCACTATTTTGAGAAATGGTTAGAGTTTGAGTGGTACGATGAAGGAGTTTCGATGAGTTGAAAGAGATAGTTATGAAATGAACAGATTTTGTCAGGTTGCGGCCCTGAGTTAACATACATTGAGAGAGACTGCCAGAGATGCAGGAGACGTTGTTGTAGTTCGCAGAGGTGTATTGAGAGAACGTTTGGGCTCTTATGGTGCAGGAGAATACATGGTGCTAGGCACAGGTGAGAAGAGTGCAAGGAGCAAGGATAGTTTCTGCAAAAGTCTGCAAAACACCAGTGGTGGTGCAGTAAGCATGGGCATAGCGGGACTTTATGTGTTTTCATTTGTCACAGAAGGGACATGTGGCGATGGGATTGGTTCGCATGATGGTTCCAGAAGGCAGCAGCTGCAAGGTGTTGGGATAGGGCGTCATGGGAAACGACCTGCAGTGGACCAAAAGGGATTCAGTAGGAAGAGGTTGGAGTGCAGCATTGGCTTGCACTGGGACAGAGTCAGTGTCAGGGAGGAGGGCACTAGGCTGTGTGGTTTCAGTTACCAGTGGAAGAGTGTGGGATTGGCCTAGCAGAGGGTGAAAGTGTTACGAGACACATGGTTGTTCATGCGGCGGTAGTTCGAACATACCGCTGGTCGTTAATGGGGATTTGACAGGGCAAATCCTGACTGTTCTCTAATCGATGGCCACTGTGTGGGTGTTTCCATTGCTAATATAGAAGTACGTACCCCTTACTTCTCAGGCGAGTTGTCTGCGGTGGTGTTGGAGAAAAACCTTCATGATGTGGTTTCTCGGAAATTATTCCAGGGGAAAGGGATCCCAGGGGATTCCGAGTTGTGAATGATACAGGGGCAGCAGTTCTGACAATGAGCAAGAAGCGTGGAAAAGGTTGTTAAACCGTTAGTTGTTCCAGAAAGGAAGTCGCGGCATAGTTGTGTCGCATGATGTGTTTAGCAGCGCCAGAGGCTGGAGGAACAGACGCCTTCGCTCGTGAAGTCTTGGGAGTGGCCAAGAGGTGGAGAGAAACAGGGTGGTTAGAGGAGGTGATTGTGTAGAGTTTTCTTGTGATAGGCGGGGCTGTTGTACCGAGTGTCACCAAGGGGGAAGACAGTAAGGTGACCCACTCAGTTAGAGGTACCAGCAGGTTTTCGTGGACACTGTAATGTCAGTGGGTCACGAGTCGCTCATGGCGGGTCATCATCTCGGGCACCAGCAAAACAGATGACCGAATCTTCGATGATTTTAATTGGCCAGGAAGCAATGCATGATATCAAGCGTTTCTGCTTGTTGTGCGTGTGTCAAAGTGTCAGCAACAAGTCGGGACGGTTGAAGTGGAAGGCGCCTCTTAAACAGTCATCTTTAAATTGAACACCATTCAGGAGTCACTGGGGTGGTGTTGACCTGATTGGCCACAATCGCGCCCTGTTCCAAAGGTGGGACAAGGTATGTGTTGGACCAAATGTGGACTACGTCGACTGATACCAGAAGAGGTTGCATAGAAAGCGTAGATACGCAACAGGTCGCTGTTGGGCTGGTAGACATCTTTTTCTCGAAGTGGGTTGTGCCAGCACAAATTCTCAGTGAAGAGGGGTCACAGATCACCTCGGCGTGATGAGGGAGGTCAAAAAGCTGCTTTGGGATTCACACAGCTGATAACTACACCTACCATCCAACAATGCAATGGCTTGTGGAAGATTCAACGGTGTGATGATGGGCATCTTAAAGAAGCTATGTGAGGAAAGGCAGCAGATTGGGAACCGCTACATTCCTGCGGATCTGTTCGACATAAAGGGAAGCCACTCTGGAAAGCACAGGACACTTTTCCACCGCAATTTGAGCTGCTGTATGGAGCGGAAGTTCGGGGATGATAACGGTGTGCATTCTCAAAGGTGCTGTGGTCAGGAGTAAAGGAGTCCGAGAAAGTAAAAACCACAGTTTCATGTATGTGGTGGGACTTACGCAATAGGCTCGTGAGACAGTAAAGGTCGCATGGGAGAGTTTGCAAGGAGGCTAGGGTCGTCCAGATGAAGCTGTATGACAGGAAGGTGAGGAAGCAATTCCTAAAGGTGGGAGATCAAGTCCTGTTAATGCTTCCCACGGATAACAAACAGCTGCTGGATGCATTGGTAGGGACATTCACCAATCATTGTAAAGGTAGATCTGGACTACAGAATCGATGTGATGGGGAATTCAAACTTTCATGCAAATTTGCTCCGCTAAATAACATTCTGCGTGGAGTCCCCTGCACATAGGCGCTGCAGCAAACATTGATGGTGGTGAAGGAGACCCAGCAGATAGAAGGGCGAGTATTTTGTTGCATGAGTTTCACAGGCTGAAAGAGTCTTCACGGGATGTGTCTCTGTATGAAGGGATAGACAGTAGGAGACAGGAGGAAGTTAGGGCTCTAGAACGGTTTTAGGGGCGTCCCTGACTGATAACCATGGCAGGACAACTCTAGAAACATGTAACGTGTGGAGTTAACATCGCAAAACCTCGTACCATGTGAAAGGCCTAACGATACCAATATGCCACCAAGCAAGTGATCGAGGAGTGGAGGTTGATAAGATGTTGGACCTTGGGTGATTGAACGTACAATTCATCAATATAGTGCCACCCGTCGTCTTAGTGTAGGAAAAAAGTCAGGTGAGCATCGATCTGTGTCGAATCTAGACGTCTGAACAGTGTCACAGGTCGATGCGAGGTCATACCGAACATGAGACCTGTTCGCCTCAGATCACACAAGCCAAGAGCAGTATTTCACAGGATTGATCTGAGCCTAGGGTTAATGGACAAATAGCCCTGAGTGAGGACTCAAAGGAAGTCACAGCATTCTCCACTCCTATGGGGTATAACAGTGGCGAGTACTTCATTTTGGTATGGTCAACGCGCCTGCAGTATTCGATAGGATGATGAGGAAGTTATTGACGGGATTGGATGGCGTTGTGAATTCATGGTATGTCATTCTTTAGCGTCCGAGAAATGGAGGAAGCATTATGAGGCAGCTAGGAGCAGTGTTACAGAGGTGAGGGAAGCCAATTCTCACAGACAGGACCAAACAAAGTACACAGGTTGGTTTCCAAGCCTGGAGTTCCATAGGTTTGTTGTCGGAGGCGACACAAAGCAGACGGAAAGTGGTAGTGAGAGAAGGATGAATGAATTCAGAGAGACCAAAGGACCAAACAGATGTCAGGTGTCTGCTAGGTTTTAGTGGGTTAATATTGGGAGTGTGTCCCATATTTTGGCTGCCACAATCACGAAGTCCTCTCAGGGATTGGTCAGGCAGGGAAACCGGCAGTGTCGAGTGGTCAGACGCTGCAGGAGACAAGCACTGCAGACGGTGTTGGAAAAAGTACTAGGTTCCGTTCCTTCTTGAAGCTACCAGATATGTCCAATCCATTTTTGTTGCGGGTGATGCTTCAGGTGGTGGGATAGGTGCAGTATTGCTGCAGGGAATGAACAGGAGTCGAGTTCCTGTGAGATATGCTTGCAGGAAGTAGACAAAGGTGTGAGAAGGTCGCAACGGTGGAGAAGAGTGTTTTGCGTTGTGTGGGCAGTGCAAGAAGTTCCAAAAATACTTGTATGGGATAGAGTTCGTGAAGAGACAGATCACCAACCACTCTAATTCCTGCAGGAGGACACAGCTGATAAAAACAGCTGGGTTCTGCGTTGGGCAATTGGCATTGCTGCCCTACAGGTACCGAGTGCTGTACATTCCGGTCGACAGAATGTCGGAGCGATATTTAAAGCCGTGTAGTCTTGCAAGCTGCAATTCAGAGGAAGTCAGTCATATCCGGGGTGCTGGTTGATAATATGTGTTGATGGACAGTTATGTTGTATTGGTATGGGGTTTCATTCCCAGTTGGCTATGGTTATATTCTTTGTGTGAGACTTTGTTCATATTTTCTTTGTGAGACTTGTTCATGGTGAATGTAGTTATGCTTGGAGCATACAGTCCGCTTGTGTAGTGATGCATTATTAGCCCAATCAAGTGAGGATGGGATTCCTCTGTGAAGTGTCATGGATCGTGATTATCATTTTATATTGTGCTTTTCATAAGAATGTGAAGAGTAGAATGGCAAATCAGCAGGTTCAGGGAATGGCATAAGGCGCACATGAGGTCGTTATAAAGTGATTGAAAAAAAGCATGAGCGCACGTCAATGATAAACTCATTGGGTGGTATCATAATGATATATTTTATAATTTTAAACCGTTGGTTGGTATAGTATTTTTTTTCAAACTTTGACGTGTAGTGTGTGTCAGCAAAATTCGGTTGTTGTTTTTTTTGTTACCGTTGGTTTTGAGACAATGCGGTGCATAGTCTTTGGCAAGGGGGAAATTGTCACGGACAAAAAATGAAACAACCCACTCGTGGAAGTCGCCAGCCAATTTGTTCGGACTTTAAGCTTCAACTCAAACATTCTAGGCTGCCAGATAGTCGGGCCCATGGGCGGGTCGGCACAATTGGAAGCTTAGCGGAGAGGCTTCAGGATGACGGCTTTCATGCGTCGCATACGGCCAATTTAGCATTGCGGGGAGTCTGCAGACAGTCCTGAGTGGTTTGAACGAAAGGTCTCGGTGTAGGTTTGGTCCAGAGTCGTGGAGGCATACCCAGATCATATAGCCATATTTAGTGTGAACTGTGTCCACGACCTTTATGCACACGGGCGCCAGTTAAGTAGGGAAGGGGGGAAGGTAGTGTGTGGTGGGGGGTGAATGTAATCTAGATAATCAATAAATGACCAATTGACCACCAAAGAGGAGTAAACAGTGTGTAGGCGTGACTGTCATGTTTTGATTTTCCAATGGAATTAGAGGGAGATAACTTCGGGGTGTATGGGGTAAAATTAATGACCAATGGTACTCGCCTTGTTGGACAGACGGAACCACAATATAGAAGGATGTGAGAGTGAGAGAACGAGTGAACGAGGGGAGAACGGAACAGAGAGACAGAGAGGAGCGGTTCTGGTGTAATCTCTGAGGAGGAGTAAAAGCAGTGAGAGATGTGGGGAGGAGAGAAGAGAACCAAGTTTGAGAGATTAGCATGAGATAGTCTGCAGAGGAAGGACTGGAGGAGAGGATGTGGATGGAGAGAGAGATGTTGCTATCTAATGAAGAGGAAAAAAAGATAAGAAAGAAAAGAAAATAAGAAAAGATAGCAACATGGTCATTTGATAAGAGCAGACTAGAAGAGAGAGAGAGAGAGAGTGCAATGGTCGTTAATGCAGGAAGAAAGAAAGGATGAACAGTAGAAGTTGATAGTCACTGTTCTATCCTCACTGGGTTCGACCTATTACTTGGCCAGCGCACACTTTCATCAGCAGTCCAGCCTGAACGGTGCAGCAGTCCAGCTGACCGGTGGCAAGCAGACAACACCAGTGGCCGGCAGATGTGTGTGTTGTGTATGTGGACAGTGAAAGAAAATGAAAAGAAAGAAAAGACAGTGATTCGTGGAAATAGTAAGAGCACCTGGCCAGGTATAAGTAGAAATCTGTTTATACCCGGGTTGTTATTTGATGTTTTAGGTAATATGACTTTTGTGAAGTTCAGGAAAGAGAGAATTTTTTTTTGTTTGATTACATATGCATTGATGTTTCGTTCTCAGGATACATGTGTAGTAAAGTTTTTGACTTTATAGTGGGTTGATGTGACGAATTGCCTGATTTATGAATGAGATCGTAAGCTAGCTGTGAGTGTGTTTGGGATGTGCGCTAGTCCCTTCCTCCACTGACATCACCGAGTTGACAAGGCATACATGAGTATGATAATTTGTGCTGTTTTTGTTGATATCTTGGGATATTTGTGCTCTTTTGGGATTGATGATGTTTGGATTCTAAAGATTTCTTTTTTCCCCTTTATTTGTTTTTCCTCTCTTCCGTCATATGGGGGGGTTGTACCATATGATCTTTCTTTTACCTGGTCTTCTTGTGTCTGCTCATGTATTTTTCTGGGTCATATTGTAGTTTGTAGTTGTAGGCACTTTTGTTCGTAACGCTTTGATATTCTGATGCTAGACGTTATTGAATGCTGTTTCATTGCATGACAGGTTAGTTTATCTCTATTTTTGCCTCTGGGTATTGTTTTTTAGTATATGGAAGGTGGATGGTTACTTTGATTTTTACTTAGACAGGGTTGTATCATTTGTTTTTTGTTTGGTTTCTATATGTGTGGTTGTGATCAAACGTTATTTCTTGATAGTTCACTTTATAGTTCACAAAAGTGGCTTACAACTACAAACTTCAATCTGACCCAGATAATGACATTGAGCAGACACTAGAAGTACAGGAAAAGAAAGATCATTTGGTTTCAACCCCCCATATGAGGAAGAGTGAAAAAACATATATATGGGAAAGAATTCTTTAGAATCCTAACATATCATTCCAAATGAGCACAAATTATCCAAGATATTTTTTCTAACATAAAACAGCATCAAATTTTCATACTCATGTTTGACCATCCTTTAAGAACATCATTGATTAAACCAACATATTGAAAAAAGCAGTGTACACGAGAATAAACGTGGGTGATTGAATGGAATCCTGCAACTGTATCAAGAGAAAGAACATGTGCCCTCTGAGCAACATATGCCTCTACAACAGCATTGTGTACCTAGCCACGGTAACATCAGAGAACGCAGATGAAACATATATAGGTATCACTGAAAACTATTTAAAACTAGATATGCATACCACAAACAGTTCATTTAACAAAGAAAGAACAAAAACCCAACAGAATGAGTAAATACATCTGGAAGCTTAATGAGAAAAAGATAGTTAGAATACATATATCCTGAAAATCTTAGAAGAGCAGCACCATAAAACAACTTTTCAAAAAGATTGTAACCTATGATCACAGAAAAGTACATAATACTATGCAAACCACAACTGGCAACTTTTATAATAGGATAGAAATGGTTACAACTGCAGGCACAAGTGGAAATTCCTTATCAGTGTACAAGAACCAGAAACTCACGAATA
Organism: Conus ventricosus; assembly: GCA_018398815.1. Lineage (NCBI taxonomy): Eukaryota > Metazoa > Mollusca > Gastropoda > Neogastropoda > Conidae > Conus > Conus ventricosus. The sequence continues at coordinate 9,536 of JAFLJL010001918.1, forward strand.
AACACAGACAGCACCGTGATGACAGGACAAACACAACGAAGTTATAAAAACACGGCCAGCACAGACCCACCACATCATGTGATTGCATTGCATGAAACAGCGATGTAGTAGTTTTTAAACCTTACTTTTTAACAAATGTTGCTCCCAGTTCCGGTGAGCATTTTTTTTTTTTAAATCCCTCGCTGGTACTCACTTACCATTGTCTTTTATATGTATATATTTTTTTTTTTTTCTTTTTTTTTTTTTTTTTTTTCCGAAATGTGTTTGTGTGTGTGTGTGTGTGTGTGTGTGTGTGTGTGTGTGTGTGTGTGTGGTCTTTCATCTCTACATCCACACACCATCTGGCTTGTTCTCTACATCCACACATCTATTGGCCTATGTTCTCTACATCCATACATACCTTCTGGCTATGTCTCTACATCACCACCCATCTGGGCTATGTTTCTATTACATCTCACACCCAATCATGGGCCTATGTATCTTCCACATCACACCCATCTGGTCTGCATCTCTACATCCACACATCATCTGGCCTAATATTCTCTACACCCCACAATTCCTATTCTGGACTATATTCTCTACATCCGCACACACATCTTGCCTATGTTCTCCTACATCCACACACCATCTTGGCCTATGTTCTCTACATCCCACACACCCATCTGGCCTATGTTTCTACATCCACACATCAACCTGGCCTGTTGAGTTCTACATGCACACTTCAATCTGCCTATTGTTCTCTACATCCACACATCCACCTGGCCTGTTTTCTACATGCACACATCCATCTGGCCTATGTTCTCTACATCCCAAACATACCCACTGGGCCTGTTTTCTACATGCACACATCTCATCTGCGCTATGTTCTCTACTTCAACACATCCTCTGGCCTTGTTCTCTACATACACCATTCCACCTGCATATGTTCTCTAATTCCTCACACCCAACAGGACTATGTCTCTCTACATCACACAACCCATCTGGCTATGTTATCTACATCCTCACACCCATCTGGACTATGATACTCTCACAACCACACACCCACCTGGCCAGTGACGTACGAACAACAAAATGTCAAAGGCCACACTCCAAGGCGGCATGAGATACGCTTCTCAGCAATGTCAATCAAACTTCCGTTATACAACCCACTGGGAACACAATGGAACAACCATCAGTTGAATGTTCAATGTGTCACGATAACGTTAAATAATATATTATATCGAAGAGATACCAGGAAACACAACACACACTCACACCACACACACAACACACACAAACGCACACACACACACACACACACACACCTAAGCGTACGCGTACGCGTGTTGCACAACACACACACACACACACACACAAACACACACACACATACACTACACGCGCGCGCGCGCGCGCACAACACACCACACACCACACACACACACACACCACACTCACAACAACACACACGCACGCACGGCGCCCGCACACTCACACACACACACTCACACACATCACACCAAACACACACACCAACAAACCACACACACGCACACACACCATCCATAAATCTAAATATGCAATCTCTATTAAAAAACAAAAAGACAAACCGTCCAAAAGCGATTTCTTTTTTCACGCCAACTAGAACGACCAGTCTACAAAAAGGGAGCTTCACCCAATACTCTGACTAATTGGAATCTACCGAATATTAAGTTCAAAGAAAAAGAAGAAAGACACTGCAAGTCAAAATTAACATAAAGTCGCAATGTAAAGGAAAACAAAACCCGAAGCAAATCATAAATTGGAGTTCTGCGTGGACCGAGTCCTGAGTATGCTGATCAGTCCTGAGAGACTCAGCAGTAGTGCAGTGTCTCTTTTAGTGGGTTAGACTCATGACGATCTCTCGTTGATGATGTCTTTGAGACCTGCTCGTGCCCAGGCTGCAATCGAGGCGTTTCTAGGGCTGTGTGTGAAGGGATGGAATGAGGGGGTGGTGGGGGAGTGGGGGGGCTGGGGGCAGCGATACCATGAGTGCGCAATCCAAAATATCTCTGCAGAAAAAAAAGGAGTTCCGTAGTTAGTTAGTTAGTTAGTTAAGGTAGTTTGTTAGTTAGTGTTTATAGGTCCAGCTGACTACTAGGAGCAATTCAGGACCTCAGCTATCATATCTAAGTCTCTTAATACAAAATACCCACATAGTATTAACACATCGTTTAAATTGATTGAAGAGACAAAACACAATTCATCTGTTCACTCCGGCGACACATGTATACTTATTAAACACTATATTTTATTAAAATAAAGCTTTACTCTTTCAAAAAGAAAAATAAATCTACTGAAATCTCCACGAAAAAAGAACCGATAAATCATGGTGGAAAGAGAACTTCTCTCTGATACACATAATGAGTTCCGTCATTTAATTTTAAGGAAAAAGAGCGCACGAAACAAGCTGAGGAGAAAAAAAGAAAGATTTTGGTAGGAAACACTCTATGGACAAGCAGGAAAGGCACAAAAACAAAACAAGAAAAGGGAAATTTGAGCCGCTTGAAAAACAACAACACAACAAACAACGCAAGCAAGTAATGTAAACAAAATTAATCTACAGTCAGTAAACCGTAGATAGAATATGCGCCTCCGTGCAATTAGTAAGGCATCGCAAGACATGGGACGCTTCGGGCAAGAGAGCAGATTGATGCTGCGATTAGTTTTGACAAAGGAGAGAGGTTCAAAATCAGTAAAGCAACCCCCCCCCCCCCCCACCACTGAGAGACGAGAGAGAGGAGAGAGAGAAGAGAGAGGAGAGACAGGAGAGAGAGAGAGGAGAGGCACTGAGAGAGGGAGAGAGAGCGAGAGAGTCGAGAGAGACTCGAGAGAGAGAGAGTGATCAGTGAGAGAGAGAGAGACGACGAGAGAAGAGTGAGAGGAGAGAGACTGAGACTGAGAGAGACGAGAGAGACAGAGACAGAGACAGAGAGAGAGAGACAGACAGAGTCAGAGTGGGAGAGTGACAATCAAATTCAGATCTCTGTTTCTTTCCTGTACAACAATCGTCCTCAATGGTCTCATTTTCAGACAACACATGGCGGTTGAAGCAGTTAACTAGAACAGGCACCGAAACATGGTTAATAGGCAGAAAAAGACGCTTCGATGAAACAATAAACATTGAGAAACAAATAAAACAACACACACAACTCCACAAACACACACAACGCTCAGTGGAAGTTGGCTAACATAAATGACCGGTAGTGGGGGAGGGGGGGGGGAGTAAGTGTGTTTCTACTTAGCAGCCTAAACATATAAGGACACTCCGAGGTAAAGAGCGATGTGAAGCAGAAATACAGTTCTAGCTAAGATGCCTAGCTGTACACTAAGTTCCAAATGACGAGCCGTATGAAAAGAATAAAAAAAGAAGAAATCTTCAGATCAGACCTCAGGCACAAGATTACCTGAGTAGCTTAATTAGGTGGAAATGTTCAGTTATTAGCTGCATGGAGTGAAAAAAAAAGAGGAAGAAATCTTTAGATGAGTTGCTGGCCCACTCTCAAAGCGCCGCTTGCCTCTTTAACGGCAACAAACTCTCTACGACGACGCTTGATCTTACCGGCACACTCTCAAAAGCGACGCTTGCCTCTTACTGGAACACTCTCAATGCGACGCCTTGCCTTTTACCGGCACTCTATACAAAGCGCCGCTTGCCTCATCCCTACCGGCAAACTCTCCAAAGCGCCGCTTGCTCCTTTCGGCACCCACTCTCACTTGCGCCGCTTCCCTCTTATGAGGCACACTCTCAAAGCGCCGCTTGCCCTCTTACAGCACAACTCTCATAAGCACAGCATTGCCCCTTACCGGCTCACTCTCAAAAGCGACGAGGCTCTTACCGGCACACTCTCAAAGACGCCGCTTGCATCTTACCAAGCATACTCCTCGAGCACCGCTTGCCTACTTAATGGCACACTCTCTACATAGCGCAGCTTGCCTCTTACCTGCATCACACTCTCAGAGCGCAGCTTGCCTCTTTACAGCACACTTCTCTAAGCGCCGCATTGCCTATTACCAGGAAACTCTCAAAAGCGCCTCTTTGGCCTATATGGCACACTCTCAGAGCGCCAATTGGCCTCTTACCGGCACACTCTCAAAGCGCCGCTTGCCTCTTATACGGACTCTCTCTTAGCGCCGCTTGCTTTTTCTGGCAACAAATTCTCAGAGCGCGATTGCCTCTTATGGCACACGCTCACATGCACCGTTTGCCTCTTACTGGACCCTCTCATGAGCTCTGCTGCCTCTTACCAGCACACTCTCAAAAGCGCCGCTTGCCTCTTATGGCACCACTCTCCTAAGCGCAGTTTGCCTCTTTCCGGACACTCTCAAAGTGCTGCTTGCTCTTAAAGGCACCACTCTCAAAGCGCCGCTTGCCTCTTACCGGCACACTCTCAATGCACCGCTTTGCCTCTTAATGGCTGTGACATTCATAATAAGCTCGGGCCCATTTTTATAGGTTTATTGTCGCTTTTCGATACAGGGACTTCTATTCGCTCTGCGCTTGTTATATATTTTCTATGTCAAAACGACAAAACTATTGTTTGTTTTTGCTTTAAGCACAGTTCGTTTACATGTCAAGCGTTTTGTAGGACTTGTTTTTGTATTAATAATAAATTATTACTTTCGTTAGGGTATGAAAACCATCGTACTGGACCAAGCGCAATTATCCAAGTTTGTCAGTAGTTTTTCTCTGTCCGAAAATGTGCAGTAGTTTTTGTCCGTTGCATCGTTCGTTCTTGATCAACTCCGGTCGACGGGGAATTGGCTCCTCAAGAAAGGTCATACTATTCGAAGAGCAAGAAAACCTTTGAGGTATCAGTCGAGGCCGGACTGAAGGGCACTAAGGGCGTTCGACGAACCCACCAAACCTTGACGGGGACGGGACCTAAACGAGTCTCATCGTCAGTGGGCGAGTCTGATAGCTGTAGTCAAAGAAGGCTGTGCTGAGAGTGAATAGGTCTAAATTCATTTTTTCGTGTTTAGCGCTAAAAATTCATTTAAATACAATCGTTATTATGGCACATTTACGGTTCAATAATATTTTGATTTGCGCGCGCGATCATTTTATTTGCTATGAATTAAATTTTTAGGCTTTACATGCTACTACATGTATGATTGATGTAGAGTGTATTTTCATTGTTTGCTCTCTGCATGTCGTGTTGCCATGTACTAAACCGTATTATGTATATTCTATTTCAGTCACCGTTGTATGCAACATATGTAGAAGATGTGATATTTGTGTGAATGATGATGTATTATATCCGCCTGAACCCGAGTCAAATTTATGAACGAAGCCTTTTTCAACGGATCTAGTGATCTGTGTAACATGAAGATTGACGCCTTTGATTTTATATCTGTTCATAGATTTAAAATAATTGTAATTCATCAAAGCATTAGCCTTGGCGATTTACTCAGTCAAGCAGATTGGAATAGTAGTTATACATTTTCGTTCTTTGCTTATAGAGTTTTATCGTTAAAGAATTTTTGAAGGAAAATCAATTGTTATGTTAGAGCATGCTAATGCAATGTATAGTGTGTTTAGAAGCGTTGTAATGGGTGGATTCTCGGTAACTTTCTCCTACTTTGTTACTATACTCTTCACTCTTTGCAATCCATCTTGATCTTCTCGCATCTCTATCTTTCACCTTCGTCACACATCTTTAATCCTTTTTTCCCAGCTACCTCCTTCGTCGGTGGAACGTTGCTGGTGATGTCAACCTTGGCCGGGATTGGAAGTGAACTTGTGAACGTCAGCGGGGAACTACGGAAACTAACTCGATTCGTGAAGCTGAGTGGCAATACATTATACACATCCCTCGAATTCATAGCACGCTACAGCACTCTCAGACACTTTGTATATATTTTGTGCATAACTATACTTTTGTGTTTTCCCGGAAGATTTTTTTGTTAGCGCGAAGCGGACAATCGAAAATTGTGCTCACTGCAAGAAGCGAAGTGGAGAAGGACAGAGAATTGTTGTTTCAAGTGTCTGTGCATGATTAATTCTTTTGTGTGTATATTTCATAGGGAAAAATACGGAAATCAGCTTTCAAAGCAACAAAACGACATATTCTCTGCAGTCATCATTCATCGTTACTGTTACTTTATTAAATTCAGTTGGTGTTATCATATAAAACCTCTTATTTCCATCTGTAGAAGAAAGTGAAGGGTTTTGTGGTCGAAAGTTATGACTTTCCTACAACTGGTCTATCGTTTCTTTGCCTGAGCATTCAACCATCATTTATGAATGGGGTCTTATGAAATACGTCAAATATTTTTTGGGGGTCTCGTTTCCCGGGATCTTTCGATCTGAATGTTCCTGGAAGTTAAGTGATGCATGGCAAGAAAGGTATGACCGCTACATTCTCATTTTTTAGAGTGGGAGGTTGGCTGGCGAACTCCGTTGATCTATTATTATGTGTTGGACAATCTAAAACATTTAACTAGAAAATTAAATTCACTCTTTTTGTTCTTTAATTATTTGTATTTATTTCGTTAGTCGCGACGCTATTTTGTTCATTATTTCCCTAATTTTAGAAAAGGCCTCAACACAGTACAGAGATGTTAAAGTCTTGGGCCAATTCACGTCATATTACACGACATGTTTTAAATTCTTATTTTGATCTATTTCTTAGATCTGTTGTGAGAAGAAGATTATTTTTCTAAAGTGCCAGGTTAGTGCTATCTTGACGTTACGGCTTTGGAGTTGTGCAGTGGTGTTGTGGTTTGTGTGTCGGTTTGGGACAACGATTAGAGTAAAGTATTGATACTCTAGAGCGGCATTTAAGTAAGCTATTAACGTGGATGCGAGGGTGGCACTACACGGGCTATTTTGCGGGACGGCGCGTATTGTTTTCGGGAGTTCATTGTAAGTTATTGGAGATAGATTTTTTCAGCACGTCCGTTCGTCGTTGTACGTTCGTTCATGTAGCTGTGTGTGCAAACCGTGGTTTGGTTTGGTTTGTTGACGTGTTTGTTTACAAGTTTTGGGGTTTCGAGTGAGATAGTTATCCACATTTTTACTACACGGGGTTTGTGTAGTTGTGTTTCCAGTCGTGGTGGGAAGTTGTTTCTTTACATCTGTGTTTTGAAAGTGTGTCATATCATTTGCCATTAACGCGTGACGGTGGTCGTTTACGCGTTTATTTGTATTTTGTTAAATTTGTTAAGGACATCAGGAATTGCAGTGATGTAGGAGACATGCGACATGAAAGTCCCGACGTCAGGCATCTTGCACTGACCGAATGTCAGTCTCAGCAAATTCAAACTAGTGCCGCAATTTCCAACAATGGAAAGCCCGAGGCACTGAGCTAGGCCTAAATGGAAGCAAGTGCAACTCGCTCTTTTCATCAGAATAGAGAAGGAACGAGAACGAGAGGAACGTTGAGATGGGAACGTGAATGGAACGAAGAGAACGAGAGCATCGAGAAAGAAAGGAGTGGCCGTGAGACAATTACAGTTTGAGTTAGAATGAGTTAAAGCAGGAAGCAGTGGTGATGCTCTACCAAGTGCAGCGCCCAATCCATTTACTGACTGTAGGGTCGCTAAGGTCAAGTTACCCTACTTTGAAGACAAGACGGGACCTTGAGTCTTATTTGACTCAATTGAGAAGGGGCAGTCATCAATGGATGGAACGAGGAGGAATGCGGTGCCTGGTTAGCTACAATTACTCATGGGCAGAGCTAGGGAAGCGTATGTGATGGAAAATACCCGCGGCAGAGTCGGCGGGACTTTAACCTATCAAACAGGCACGTTTGCAAGTATCATACTCAGTGTGGTCATTACAGGACAGGAAATTTTCGTACAGCACGCAAAGAGAGCACTGACACGTCATTGTTTTTTGGGATCGTGTTGTCTATGTGGCCTAGGAGAGGTGGTTGATTCTGTCCAACGGACAGATAAGGATTTGTAGGAAATGTTGATCCTGGAGAAGAAGAAAGTTCTCGAAGCATTGCATTTTGATCAAGGCAAGATTTGTCAGTGAGAGTAGATCCACAGACTGGAAAGGATAAGTGTTGCAGCAGCGATCTATTTGAACAGACGAGACTGGTGGAGTGGAGTTACCGTGTTAGCCAAACTTGAATCATCGTAAGGTTGGTAATGGAAAACTGATAACAGATGGTCCACACAAGGGAAGCTCGGAAGAGGATAAGCAAGGGGATCTGAAACTGACAAGGACGGCAACGACAAGGGAAGTTATCGCTTTTAGTTAAGGTTGTTACGATGTGGAGGACCACATCACCAGCAGGGATTGACAAGTCCGAAATGAGAAAATGGACTCAGCGATGTGTACTCGACAACGGATCCCTGCTCCATTGTCACAACAATAAGATTGACACCAACAATTGTGTGCTATTTGTAAGGGTATCGAATTCCAATCCTTATTGCACGGTAGAAGTCGAAGGATAAAACGGGTGATGCTGTGTGAGTACAGGCTCTACCATGACGATCGTGTGGATGGACTTTGTTCCAGAGGCTTTTTCATTTACGGTGTAGAAAGGGAGGTGGTATCATTGGCATCGTCATCAGTCATTCAAATCTTCCTGTGGGCGAATGTACACATGGAACTACCTACTTCTCGGACAAAACTGAAGACTCGTATGGATAATCACCGTTTGCCCAGTTTTGATTGAAATACACGCATGCAAAGAAAGTGGGAGGCTTAATCAATTGTACCTGTTCTGAATCCCATCCAAGGGCAGCAGGTCACCGGTAAACAGACGAAAACGCTCAAGATTTAAGAAGAGAACATGCTGCATTGTATCTCCTGCAGAGTTGAAAGAAGTACAGACAAAAGAACCCAATCAATCATGAGTTGATTGAGTTGGCCGTAAACCAGACAACGCAAAGTACCAGCATAACAGGTGTTGAAACTCATTCTTGGTCAAGAAGGGATACTGTATTAAGGGGGGGGGGGGGGAAAATATGGTAGCCGTACACCATACGACGCAAATACAAGGTATGGTACCCAGGAATCTTTGATTAATGTACTACAAGCAGCTCATGAACCATACCTATGTCAGGACACCTCACGGTGTGAGACGTACGAAAGAGCGTCTGCTACTATGATATCTTTTTGGCAGGAGTGGGAGGAGACGTCTATAAGATATTGTGCGTCATGCGATTAAGTTAGTCCTGTGTGTATCGGCACAAGATAAGAGCTATCTGGAACAGACACCTGTTAAGAAGATGCCTCTGTTAGTGATACCTTTCCCATCGTGTTGCTGTGGATATCATTGGACCCATCAACCCCATGTCATATAGGGAAGAGATACATTCTCACCGTAATCGATTACGATACGCGCTACGCGAAGCAACAGCACTCCGTAACATCATCACAGAAAGCTTAGTGGCTGATAAGCTTAGTGGGAAATCTGGACGCGAGTGGGAAATAACAAACACAAATTATCTCGGAACAGAGGTAGGTCAATTTCTTTCTGGTGACAATGCAAGAGCGTCAACCGACCTCTTGAACATCAATAGTATCTCCACAACGATCATACACGCTCAGACCAACGGACTAGTGGAAAGATTTCAATGGCACGTTGAAGGTCAGGTTGATGAAACTTTGTTGGATCAACCCAAAGAATGGGACAGATTTCTTCAGCAGTATGGTTCGCTTACAGGGAAGCACCACAGATTCACTCACAAGTTTCACCTTCACCATTTGAAACTACTCTATGGGAGGACCTGTGCGTGGACCATGCAGGTCTTAAAACAGATTTGGAAGTCAGGATCTAGAAACAGGACGTCAGAAAAAACGCGGTGATATGTCATTGATCTGAAGAGAGAATCGAAGAACATGCAAGATAGCTTGTGACAATCTGGACAAGGCTGCGCGGACGAAACAAACGAAGCACCTACAACAGGAAAAACGAAAATGAGACATCTCATCCTGGGAAACAAAGTACTAGTGATACTTCCACAGAAACATAAAAGCTCCAATTAACGTGGAGAGGACCGCTTACTCCATTTCCAGAATGGTGAATCAGTCGATTACATGATTGAAATCAACGGCAAGGAGAAGACATAACCCCACCCCCCATCTCCAAGAATACTTCGAAAGAGAAGGATTGAAAAACAAGAGTCGTCGCAGTTGTTATCGCCAGGAGGAGGATCATGAAGAGTATTTGGACTGACCATATACCACTCATACATTGATGAAGACCGAGGGTCTTCCAGCAATGGTGTATTTGGACAACTGCTATCAAAGGAACATGAAGCCAGAGCTGGAAAACATTGTTCGTACGTCATGACAATATCAGTGGAAACGTATGCCCTTTGCTTGAGAAAAGCAAGTGCGTGCATCACAAGGATCTGATGGAGGTAATTATTGATTGACATAAAATCACAATAAGATGTTCCACTACTTATTATGATATTTTAATCGCTTCTGAGACTTGGGAGGAAACATGTTGTGGCATTCAAAGCCCCGTCTTGTGTCTGCAAGGGGAATGGGCTCACTGCGAATGCCATCCAAAGCTTTTTTTGTAATTTCATTAAAATACATTTCTTGGGACTTCAGATTTGACGAGGTCAGGTCAGACTGTATCGCGACAAGTTTGAATAGCTTGTGAATGCGAAAGACAATGACCAAGAAAGAGCTCAGGTCCATTCCTGGGTTTGGCAGGATATTATCGGTAGTGTGTTCCCGAACTTCGACCATGATTGCTGTTCCTTTGGACAAGATCTGACAAAGGAAAGAACTGCCGGAAGATGGTGTGGACAGAGGCATGTGTGAAATAAGCCATGAGGACGCTGAAGACAAATCGTCAGCGCACCTATCTTGCGATTTGCAGACAGGGAAAGCCTATGTGCTACGCACAGACGCCGCGTTCTAGAGACTGGGAGCAAGTTCTACTTCAAGTGCATGATGAAATGCTACTGCCAGTGGCTTTATGCCAGTAAGATGCTCACAAAGCCCCATGAAAAGGAACTACGCAACAGTAGAGGGAATGAATGCTTGGCTGTTGTGTGGGCATGTCAAAAAGTTTGAACCATTTCTCTACGGCACGATTCTTATACTGGGAAACTCGTCCATCAACCTTTGCAATGTATGATATATTAGTTACAAGACTGCAAACGTCGCTTGTTACGCACCCCATGGGACATTACTCCTGCAAGTTAATGTTTTAACTTTCAGGAGTCATCGCTGGGATAGATTATGTTGGTGAGACTACTTGAGAGGATGCTACAGGTTGTCGAAGAGAGAAGCACTATGGAATGCTGCACTGTGTATATACATTGAGACAATGCAGAAGGAGTTGTGCATAATTTGAGTGTTTGATCTGATCGGTGTTATTTATGTGGTCTGGAGCATATTACTGTATTCGACTTATTAATGGGACTTTCACTTTTCTTTGTGTTCAGCTTTAATTGGATTTTTTTCGACTAAGAAAGGGGGGTTATTGTGACATTTTCATAAGCCTCGGGCCATTGTCATTAAGTAAATGTCGCATTCGATACATGGACGTCTATTCGCTCTGCGATTGTTTTATATTTCGATGTTCCAAACACGACAAATCTTTTTGTTGTTTTTGCTTTTAAGGCAGTCCCTTTTACAATTCAAGCGTTTGTGTAGTCTGGTATTTGTTATGATTATTAATCTATTTTACAATCGTGGGTATGGTATATCCATCGTACTGACCAATCGCAATTATCCAAGTTGTCAGTGGTTTCTCCGTCGCCCGCATGTGCAACGGTAATTTTGGACAGTTGCTTCGGACGATCTTGATTCAACCGGTCGTCGTGGGAATTGGCCTCAGCAAAGATAGGTCATCTCATTCGAAGAAGAGCAAGAAACCTTTTGAAGGTATCTGTCGAGGCCGGACTGAAGGGGCACTACAGGGCGTTCGACGACTCCCATAACCTTTAGGGGAAGGGCTAACGAGTCTCATCGTTCCGTGGGCGAGTCTAATAGCTGTTGTCAAAGAAGGCTGTGCTGAGGTGAATGGTTCTCTAATCATTTTTTCGTGTTGCGCACAAAATTTATTTCAATACAATCGTATTAAGGCCCATTTACCGGTTCAATAATATTTTTGTGAGCGCGATCATTTAAAATGCTATGAATTAAATGTTTCAGGTTTACCAGTCAAAACGTATGTTTGATGTAGAGCTGTCATTTTATCTGTTTGCTCTCATCATGTGTGTTGCCATGTATAACCCGTATTATGTAAATTCTATTTCAGCTCTCGTTGTATGAACCTTATTTAGAAGATGTTGTTATTGTGTGGAATGTATGCAGATTATTATTTAAAGAATCGGTAAACGGATCAATTTATGATACGATGCATTTTCACGGATCTAAGTGATCTGTGTAAATGAAGATTGACGCCATTTGATTTTTTAATTGTTCAAGGATTATTATAATTGTAATTCATCAAGCATTATGCCCACTTGGGCGAATAAATCTCAGTCATGGCTGATGGGTATAGTCGTATACATTTTCCTTCTTTGGTTAACGAGTTTTATAGTAAAGCAATTTTTGAAGGAAATCAATTGTAAATGACCAGAGCAAGCTAGTGCAATTGTAAAGTGTGTTTAGTACGTGTAATGGGCGGATTAGTGATGTTGCCACTATTGTCCAAGATCTAAGACGATTGTTTCTTGCAGGTTCTACTTCTTCTGCTACTATTCTCTCCTACTTGTACTTACTCTTCCCTTTTCATCCTTCTTGATCATCTCCGCATCTCTATCTTCACCTTCGTCTCAATCTTAATCCCGCTACATCCTTCGTCGGAGAGGGAACGGTGCTGGTGTGTCAACCTTGCCGGATATGGAAGTGAACTGTGAACGTCAGCGGAAAATCGGAACGCTCACGATTCGTGAAGCTGAGTGGCTGCAATCAATAAAACACATCCCTCCGCATTACAAGCAACGCTTCAGCACACTCAAGACACTTTGTATATATTTTGTGCATTTCTTTTCTTTATGTGTATCTCCGGAAGCTTTTTCTTGTGCACGAGCGGTCAATCGATATTTGTGCTACTGCAAGAAGCGAAGTGGAGAAGGACAGAGACTTTGTTGTTTCCAAGTGTATGTGCATGATTAATTTTTTTGTGGTGTTAATTTCATTTCCTAGGGAACAAACGGAATCAGCATTCAAAGCAATCAAACGATATTCATGAGATCATCATCATCGTTACGGTTACTTTATTTAAATTCAGTTGTGTTATCAAAATCAAACCTCTTTATTCCTTTCTGTTAGAAAGAAAGTGAAGGGTAGATTGGACGAAAAGTTTGACGTTTCCTACAACGGTCTATCACGTTCTTGCCTGAGCAATTCAAACCTTCATTTATGAATGGGGTCTTATTAAAAACCGTCACTTGGCACACTCTCAAAGCGCCGTTGCACTCTCTTACCGGCACACACTCAAAGCAACGCTTGCCTTGTCCGGCACACTCTAATAGCAACGGCTGCTCCTCTTACGGCACAATCTCTAAAGCGCCAGCTTGCCTATTACCGGCACACTCTAAAAGCGGACGCATTGCCTCTTACAGCACACTCTCAATTGCGCCGCTTGCTCTTACCTGTACACTCGCAATGCAGCCCGCTTGCCTCTATCCTGCACATCTCAGAGCGCCGCTTGCCTCTTTCCGGCACACTCTCAAAGCGCGCTTGCCTCATACTGGCACATTCTAAAGCGCAGCTTGCCTTTACCGAACACTCTCAGAGCGCGCTCCTTGCCTCTTCCAGCACTCTATCTATGCTCCCGCTTGCTCTTACTGCACACTATCAGAGCTTGTTTAACTCATCTTGCCGGCACACTTCTCAAAGCGCCGATTGCCCTTTCCGGGCACACTCTAGAGCGCCGCTTGCTCTTACCGACTCTCTCTCAATGCGTGCTTGTCCTCTTACCGGCAAACTCCTGTGCGCGCTGCCTTCCTTACCAGCACACTATATGAGCACAGCTAGCATCTTACCGGCACACTCTCTAATGCGTCAGATTGCATTTACGACACTACTCTCAAAAGCGCCGATTGCCTCCTCTGACGGCACAATCTCAGAGGGCCGCTTGCGTACGGCCACACTCTCTCAAAGCGCGATTGAAGCATATTACAGGCACACTCTCAGAGGCCGCTTGCCTCTTTCGGCACACATCTAAAAGAGACGCTTGCCTCCCTATTAACGGCAACTCTATCAGTGTGCCGCTTGCCTCTTAAAGGCACACGCTCAAGAGACGATTGACTCTTACGGGCAAACTCTCAGAGCGCAGACTTGCCTCTGACAAGCGTCTACTATATTGTGTGCAGCTTGCCTTTAACGGACTCACTCTCTAATGAGCCGCGTGCTCTTTACGGCACACGTCAATGCGCCGAAGGACTAATCCTTACGGCACTACTCTCAGAGCGTCCGCTTGCCGTCATCGTACCGGCTCCAATCTAAATGCAGCGCTTGCATATGTACCGGCACACTTCAAAGCTGCCAGCTTGCTAATTACCGGCACACTCTCCACCTTGGCAAGGCTGGCGGGAGATGGCGCGACTGACGTTGATTAGGGACCTGGAGTTCGAATGATAGTAGAGGGCGGCAGAAAATTTGGAGACTGGCCTTCAGCTTGTGCAGCTTACACAGATATGACTTTCACAGTAGGTCAATACCCACCATTACGATGACCAGGGTGATGTCGTGCCACACGCCCAATCTTGAAAATCGCAGGTCGCTTCAACAGCTGCTGCTTTTCAGCACTATCGAGTAGTCATAGTGCGTTCAAAGAGATTTTTTTCTCAACTAAACAGACCTTTTTTTGTCTGATATAAAATTTTGAGTTTTGGGAGACTGTGGAATGATTCTCTTCAACCTGAGTTAGGCTGCGAACGGATTGCAGGTATATAAAGTTTAATGAACTAAAGAAAATATAGGTTTATTTGACAGAACTGTTAAAATTGTTATCTAAATTCTGTATCAAACACAATCCGGTATTTACGGAAAGTAGGGTGGAGGGGGGATGAGTATCTATACATCTTACAATCTACGCACTCATGTCTTGTATATTTACACTATGGAAATACAATAGTGCGAACTACTGTATTGTAGTGCTTACAATGATAAAAATTCCAGCATGCACGCTTAATTAGCTACCAAGCAAAATACGCTGTCTCTCACGTTTTCAACTCAACAGTTCCAAAATTTTGTTATGATTTCCTCATCTGATTTGGACAAATTATTGCAGCCTTAGTATGTCTGACACGAAGAATTTTTTAAGCACTTTTTAGGGGAAAGAAAATTCGTTTGATTGAGCAGGGCAGGGAAAAAGTGTGTGTGTTGTGGGGGGGGGGGGGGGGGGGGGGGGGGGGGGGGGGGGGGGGGGAGGGCTCAATGGACACTACTCCAAAATGATTTCTCCAACTTGCAGAAGTTGGATCAAATTACCCCCACCCCCACCCTCCTGTCCTTACCCCATCAGAATGACGTCTCCACTTTGTAGAAGCTGGTTCAGATTTATTATTTCTCCTTTACCCCCCATCATGGTTTTTTCTTTCTTCCTTTATAACAGTTTTTCAAGTGATGGAATGGGTTGTAGCTCGAATGTAGTGTGACTGCCTGGGCTGGAGTAACAACGTAGCGTACGCTCTAAGGACATCGTGTTGACAACGTATACCACAGGCACTACTATGGTAGTTCTTAAAGCGTAAGCTGCTCAACGCTGCACTGACTATGTCCGTTCTTCCTGCGGAACATCCTGGCGTGTTGTACCGGGTCTTTCAAAAACACCCACACCTACCTCGCCCCATCGCAGCCACAGAACCGGCAAGGAACAGGAGCCAATATGAGCAGATCGCCACGAAGCAACCCACCAGAGAAGACACTGCCCTACGGATGAGTCACTTCAGTAACGTTCAAAAGGTCCCTGGGCTGATCGATCAGAACGCAGGACACCACCTACAGAGCACCTCAACTGACGACAACCGCTTAGGTCGCAAAGTCAGCGAGGTGACTTCCCAATCCCCGCCCCCATCCCCCTAATCCCCTAACATCCTGTCTGTCCTCTCCCCATTCATGTCTAAGGACAGTCCCAACGACCATACTAATACAGGTGACTTTGATACGTTCCGTCACGGCATGGGTAAAGAGGAAGGAATCGCTTAAGTCACCACTAGTGAAAGGAGTGAGGGGCTATAGCATTTGAGATTGTAGTAACTGACCAACGATGATGGCTATAGTACGATGGTGCCGCGGAGTTCCATTCTGATCCGCTTCACGAACAAAGAGGCTGATAATAGTGACATATTAATCAGAACCACATCAAAGATGATCCCCCCCCCCCCCCCCCCGCCGCCTTCCCTTTCCATCCTCCACCCTCCTGCCTCTAACTGTTTTAACCCCTACCCACCCACCCACCCCCTCAACCCATCGTCCCGCACCTTCCCGTCACCTTCCTTCTGTCCTTTCTCCCCTTCCCCTCCTTCCAAATCTCTCACGTTCCCCACAGTCTCCTAATCACCCCCAACCTCGTCACTATTCTCATACAACGCTCAAGATGATCCTGGAGGTAGAGACCGCTAGAGAACACCAAGTGACGATGCTGTTGGTTTTCATGATCCTGGGGGTAGAGACCGCTAGAGAACACCAGGTGACGATTCTTTTTTGTTTTCATGATCCTGGAGGTAAAGAGCGGCAGAGAACACCAGGTGACGATGCTGTTGGTTTTCGCCGAAACTGATTATCTTAGTTCTCACCCCTTGGCTACAGCCCTGATGTGGCCCTTTGCGGTCGCTGGGCTATAAACAACATTATCTTATCTTACCCCTTGGCTACGCAGGTCGTTAGTTCCCTGCGAGGGCATAGCTGCGAATACCAAGGCCAGTATATCTTATTTTTAAGGCATCCGCCAGTATATCTTTTTCTTAAGGGCATCCGGCCAGTATATCTTATTCTTAAGGGCATCCGGGCCCGTATATCTTGTTCTTAAGGGCCTCCGGGCCCGTATATCTTGTTCTTAAGGGCCTCTGGCCAGTATATCTTGTTCTTAAGGGCCTCCGCCAGTATTTCGTGTTCTTAAGGGTCTCCGGCCAATTGGACGTAAAACTCACTGTGACGGACCGTTTTTCATTGGTCACAAAATTTCGTGTGACCGTGCTTACCGGAAGATAGTGTCCGGAAGCCGGTTGCGCAGTTCACTGACTGCTACTCACGGTGTGTTGCTATAAACCGGGTATGCTGGATCAGTTAGGCAGTCTCTACAGATATTCCGGCAACTCCCAGTTACAGAAGGCCGAAGAGGGACCCAGTGTTTGAGTCTGCGTAGCCAGTTCCCCCGGGTTGATAGTGTTCCCTGGACTAGGGGAACTGGCTACTACCCAGGTGAGGGCCGGGCCGTGATTGTGGACGCCCCGATCTCCAGCTGCTGCTGTGGAGCGGTGGGTCGGTGAGCCGACATCTGCCCTACCTTTTTACTAGGGCCCGTGACCGAGGGTCGGGCCAGCGACCTACGTTCAAGTCATCGTGAGCGTGGCGTGGGTGCCACACTCTTGTGCTGCCGTCGTGCGCCAGCGACCTACGTTCAAGGTCATCGTGAGTGTGGTGTGGGTGCCAGACTCCTGTGCTGTTGTGTGCCAGCGACCTGCGTCGTTCCGCACTTCCAGCCTACCTTCCTTGTGTCAGCGACCTATATTCCAGACGTCGCTACGAGTATGTTACTGTGGTGAACCACAGCTCACAAGTGTTTAGAGCCACTGCGGACCGAGTGCTGGCAGAGACGCCACGAATCAGCTTGTTTTCTTTTGTGTGTGAGCCACCTGTGAGGCGTCGTGACAGTGTTGCCTCGTGCTGCCGTCGTCGGCATTAACGGCAGTTACCGTAGAAAGAACTGTATTTGGTAGTTTATTTGTACACCTGATGGTGGGTGTGCCATCTCATGTTAAGTTATACGTATATCTGTGTGTGTTTTGTTTTGATGGCTCAGGCAGCATAAAAAGAAAAGAAGAGTTGTTCTGGTGCCTGGCCGTCCATGTTCGATGAATGGTGTGTGAAAGTGAGCCCAAAAGTCGTGCATGCATCCACAATTTTCTGAGTGAGAGTCAGACAGACAGACACATACACACACGCATTTCCATCCGTAACACTCACCTTTGACTGACTGTCCCTACTCACGACCCACCACCATGGACCTCTAGCTCCTCACTATCCCAACTGACTCGCACTAACCAGGGGAAAATGAGGGGACAAGGCCAGCATCTTTGCCTTACGCTACTATGTGCCCCATTGCTCATAGTCAAAGCGTTCACCACTTGCTGTTCATCTGAGCGCTCTGCGTCTGCCCCCTATTCACAGCTAGGCTATTCACCCCATTTCGGCCCGCTGTCAGTGTTAGATTGTCTAATCTAAGCACACACAGGGTGGTTTTGCGCGAGGACAAAGCTACGAGCACGTCGGGAACCGACGACAAGAGGCTGGCCCCAGGACCAGAGAGAGAGAGAGAGAGAGAGAGAGAGAGAGAGAGAGAGAGAGAGAGAGAGAGAGAGAGAAAAGAGAGAGGTTCAGCTAACTCAACCATTCTAACGTGCACGTGTGACTGTGATAACTGGAAGTGGCAGTGACTTACTAGAGCGAACGGACTCCAACAAAGGTGACCATTGGGAAAGCGGGCGAGATACTGATCCTGACCCCCTCCATCTCTGAAGTAACACCCCTTACCAACCCACTCTCATCTCCTCCTCGGAATTGACCTCGTCACTTCACCCGAGACTACCACGCTTACAGGTTCTTCCTGCCCATCACAACACACACACACACAACACACACACACACACACACACACACACACACACTCCCCCTCCCACTTCCTCCACCCCGAACCTTTCTCTGACCTCTCCTTACCTCGCCCAAGGCGATCATGCCGTACAGACCGACGACCACGCAGTTCCAGACGAAGATGCCCTTCATGAAGCTCGAGGCCAGATCGTTCTTGCCGAAGGCGTAGATGGGCGAAAACGATGGCCAGCAGCATGACCAGCGTGTCCAGCAGGTGGAATCCGTAGCTGAGGATGACCTGAAGGACCTGCTGCTGCCAGTACAGCCATCCACGTCCCCCCTGCTTCTGCTGCTGAAGACTGCGGAGCTTCAACTTCACCTGCCGTTTCCTGCCGTTGGAAGAACAAGACCGTTGCTCTCCATCAAATGGAAGTCTTATCGCCATTGTCCTTAGACGTAATGCTGATAGATCATCTCCAAGGCTCTGTTCTTAAGGGGTGGATGGAACAGTTACAGCTCCAACACTGAGAGCACATGAATTCTCTCCCATTTTTTTTCTAAAGGTTACAGGCTGACACGGCGCACATCTCACCCTGTTTGTTCTTGAAGGGGTAGACTACTGTCGATGAAATCAACGAGAATTAAGTTTGTGTTAAAGATTACACGTCATACACGTTTACATTATGAGAAATGTCGGGACATACCCGCGCGCGCGCGCGCGCGCACACACACACACACACACACACACACACACACACACACACACACATCACACACAAACACACGCGCGCGCGTTTGCACACACACACACACACACAAACACTAGCAGTGCAGACATTCATATATAAACATATTTCTAGCAACAACGACAATGGCTGTAACACACACACACACACACACACACACACACACACACACATATATATATATATATATATATAAATATAAATATATATAATATATATATATAATATATATATATATATATATTTACGCGCGCGTGTGCGCGCACGCACGCACGCACTCTCACACGCACACATCCACCATACCATTGCTTTCAAGTAAGGTCTGACTTGGCAAGCTTGCTTCACCCTCCTCACATCCAAGTACCTGCGCACAACACACACACACACACACACACACACACACACACACACACACAACAGATGCACACACACATGCACGCACAACGCACACACACACACACACACGCCACACATATGCACGCGCACACACACACACACACACACACACACACACAATAATATATATATATATATATATATATATATAATATATATATATATATATATATATATATATATTGAATTATAAACAAAGCTTGCTCTTATGTCTTAGATTGAAAAAATATAAACAAAGCTTGCTCTTATGTCTTAAGATTAGGAATAGAGTTTGTTTAGAAGCTTTCTAAACAAACTCTATTCCTAATCTTGCTTCGTTCGCCGCCGTCAGTCACTCCATTTTGAAATCTTATGTCTTAGATTGAAAAAATAGGGGAGATATGCATTCATATCTGCATGGTAGATGATTCTGCTAACTAACAGTATGTGGTTGAGTGGGTGAATGGGGAAAAAATAAAATAAATGCTTCTCACAATGAACCTTCAGCAAGCTTTATAGTCTCCAATATATACACACTCACACACACATGCGCGCACACACACACACACCACACACACACACACACACACACACACACACACACACACACACACGCGCGCGCGCGCGCGCGCGCGCCTCTGTGTTACAAATGTATCATCGTTGGATGAAGGATCCTCATCTGTCGTCATGGCCGGTGTTTTCAGTTTGACCTGTTTTCGGCATGTGCAACCTACGCCTTTGATAAATCATAATGGGTGGCCGGGTGGGCAGCCCGTTGCGTACAGGTCAGCGTGGACTGTTACAGCGCTCACAGCTTGGCCTCTAACCGAGAACAGCGCTATATAGGTACTCATGATGATGATGATAATAATAATGATAACAATAATGATGATGATGTTAATGATGATGAAATGATTGTTGTTATATTGTCATTCTTATGTAATAATAATATAATAATAATGATAGTATTCATTATAACAGTTATCAATACATCACTATCATTATTATTCTTATCATTATTGTTGTTAGTATTATAAATTACATTACAACTGCCACACAGATATGCCATGCATCAGCAGCGGATCCTTGTTTATTCAGTCAGCGTGGAACGTGTCCGGTCCTGCTTCTGCTTTTAGGAAAGTTTCCACATTTCCCCTGTGCATAGGCCTACACCCCTTTCTCTTCATAAGGAACACCAAGGTAAGGTAATGTTGCTTATAGCCCAGCCGACCGCAAAGGGCCATATCAGGCTGTCACCGCGTTGAAGTCAGCTCACAAGTCATTCATTCACGCAACCCTTTAAAATACATCCTCAAAAACACACCCGATATTTTGTTAAAAATCTCCCACTGTAAAATCTCAGGTCAGATGAAAAATGTTAATCTCTTTTCAAGATTCAAAGATCACATCTGGTGGAACATCTCTGAACAAAGTTCTCATGGATGCAAAATGTTTAAGTATCACGTCATGCAAGTCCCAACACTCTAAAAGAATATTCTTTCATTGTGAGTAATACGTGACATGGAATGCACCACGGAGCTTCTTCACTGTTTAAAAGGTACGAATGAGTAAAATACGAATGGCCGGTGTGCAGCCAGCATAGAACCATTTCCTCTTTGCGACCACGAGAGGTAGATGAGTGGAACTCTTTTAGGTTTGGATGGATCTGGAAAAGTTTGTTATCCATCTGTGTATTCCAGTCTTCATGCCAGAGGTCTCTGACATAATCATTAATAGCTTTCGGTTTTAGATCTGTGTAGGGGATAGGTATGTTGGAATACAAAAGAAACGACATACATTAATAAACAATCAGCAAAGGAGAGAAAAGAGCAAGAAAAACAGGAAACTATGTGAACAGGAAAACAGCTGGCAAACAGACGGTTATGGAGGATTCTTGGAACTGGTGATCAGACATAGAGATAGATGGAGATGTCATACATACATACATATACACTGTCTACGAATGACAAAGGTGTAACATGGCTGACCTCCCCTTATGGTCAGCCGCTGAATCAGCCCACTCTATCAGTTGATGCAGAGCCTCTTTGGACATCAGACCCCGGTCAAAATGTTCCCAGAAGATCTTCTGCACCGCGTAAATTAACAGCAGTTTGGTTAACTGGGTGGCTGGATGGAGGGTAGTAGGGGGGAAGGGTTTGATCACATGCATAACAATTGCATTCTTCAACATTCACTAAGGATAGTATTGCCGCTGCATAACAAGAAATATGAGATACACAGATACTACAACGGTTTAAAGGATCAATGTGCATATTTCTGTGACAACAGTTTTATATAGAAACATGCTATGCAACATGCATTTCCCTGTTAAAACAAACAAACAAACAAACAAACAAACCCAATTTGTAAAAAAAGAAATTCACTTCCCACCCCCTCCCCCACCCCCATGATTTCCATCTGCTACAATAAACGGTTCTGCTCCAGACTATAGCTCTGAATCTTTGGACGGCATCGCTTCTTTCTCCTTCTTTCTCCTTAGCGTGTTAAAACCGTTACTCAGTTACAGAACAAGACAACGCGGAGACCATGAGTTGTTATGATCAGTCACTTTGAGCGAACTTTCAGAACCTTTTCGCCTTGCTGTTTCGTTTCACTTTTAGAAATCCTTCAAAACCTGTCTTTTGCAGGCAGAGTATTTAGAAATCCTTCAAAACCTGTCTTTTGCAGGCAGAGTATTTAGAAATCCTTCAAAACCTGTCTTTTGCAGGCAGAGTATTTAGAAATCCTTCAAAACCTGTCTTTGCAGCAGAGTATTTAGAAATCTTCAAAACCTTCTTTTGCAGCAGAGTATTTAGAAATCCTTCAAAACCTGTCTTTTGCAGGCAGAGTATTTAGAAATCCTTCAAAACCTGTCTTTTGCAGGCAGAGTATTTGATTCATTTTCAGCGCCTGTTGTGCTCGGTTTTCCATGTGCGCGAACAGTCTGCCCGTGCGTCTGTTCGTGGTGTGTTGTGTGTGTGTGTGTGTGTGTGTGTGTGTGGTGTGTTGTGTGTGTGTGTGTGTGTGTGTTTGGAAGGCAGGGATGTGGGCGGGCAGGGGGCGGACGGACAGGATTATTCCCTTAAAGGGCTTTTCTTTTTTTTTCTTTTTTTTACTAGAGACGCCAGTAAGCATCCATTAACCATAGTCAGGACATACATGACCTCCCAGCCCTAGTGAGAGAGATGAGAGAATCTCCAATGTACTCGCCATGTAACCATCCTTCATAACAACCACCGCATCCTCCAATCAGACAACCAACCAACCAACCAACCAAACCAACCAACCAACCAACCAACCAGCCAACCAACCAACCAATCAACCAACCGACGAGCAAGTGCCCAGTGCACTCTTCAGCTGTCCAACCATTCCATCCAAAAACATGCAATCAACCAACTAATCAACAATCCAAACCCACCCTCAGCCCACCAGATCTTCACACAATCACCATTAATGACACATTTCATACCGTCCAACCTACCTTCCAACCAATAATGACTCGAACATCCAAGCAAGTTTTCAGTCAGTAACAATAATAATGAAGGTTCGTATGTACCTCATCATTTCTAAATGAATTAAGGAGTCGTGGATTTACAGCACGGAAGTGGGCATAGGGACAGAAGGAGTAGAAACGTGGGCGGGGATGGGGGGGGGGGGGGGGAGGGGCAGGAAAACAGAAAACAAACTTGGATTGCTTGGATTAAAAAGAAAAAAGAAGAAGAAGAAGAAACAAAAACGGTCTCCACATTTTTCTCACTCTCAAATCCCGTTGCATTACACGCGTCTTCCCTTCGCCCCCCCCCCCCCCCCCCCCCCCCCCCCCCTCCCACCCACCACCCACGACCCCCTCCCACACGCCCATGCATGGACGCACAAACCAACCCATTCCCTGCACACATACTTCCTTCATCCATCCCTCTCTCTCCTCTCTCTCCACACACACACACACACACACACAACACAACCACACACACACGCACATACTTTAAAACCCCCCCCCCCCCTACATATAACAGATGTTCAAATATATGTTCACATTTTTTTAATATATTGACGAAAACTGTGCAAAATTGACAGCCTATATGTCATTTTGACTTGCTGAATACATTCATTTTTATGCACAATTGCAATGATCTATGATGACTTGAAGGTCTGTGATATTTCAAAAATTCAGTTTCGTGTGTGATTCGTGGAGAAATGCTGATTTTTATTTCATCACTCAGTTTTTGTTTGTCTGTACTATTTCCAAATAAAACCGGCAAAAAAAAAGAAGGACGAGAGAAACAAGACACAAGTATGTATGTATACGAAAAAGAAACCCGTTTTATTTTCACATATTTTCCCTATTTTGATTTTTGTTTGTTTGTTTGTTTGTTTGTTTGTGTTTTGTTTTGTTTTGTTTTGTTTTCTTGACCATTTGGCAATTCCACTTCATAGGTCAAGTATGTAAACCACACGCACGCACGCACGCACGCACGCACGCACACACACACACACACACACACACACACACACACACACACACACATACACACACCTTCTGAGCCTTGAGCAATATCTGGATGGACTCTTCTTTGTTCTCTCTGGCTTCCTCTGCCTCCTCATCTTTGGACTCTTGCTGCTGCGGCTCAGAGCCACGTTGGTCGCGGACAGGTAGATTTTCTTCAGAATTCCCTGTCAACCGGGTGGGAAAGAGGCGAGGGACAGAGAGATACTGAACAACATTAAAAACGCACCGCTTGCCAAAAGACCCAGACAACGTTGGTAGTACAGAATTATTTAATGAAAGTAAGCATATTTGATTACGCATCCATTTTTCAATTAAACAAAATGTCTGTTCTTGACAAGAATGGCCGAATTCATCTGAAATTAGCTGGTGACTTCACTAGGGTCCCTGTCAAAAAGTACACCACGACGAGCATGTCCGTCCGCGAGCTCTAATACCGAGTGTGTCCGCCATTTGCCCCGATGCACGCTTGGCAGCGCCTCCTCATGGAGTAGACAAGGTTTGCAAGAACGCCTGTGGCAGTCCATCCCACTCCTCGGTCAGTGCGCGCCTCAAATGATCGAGAGTCTGTGGACGTCTTCCACGGGCCACAAGACGCCCCAGCTCATCCCAGACGTGTTCAATGGGAGCCATGTCAGGGGACAGAGATGGCCAGGGCAACACGGCAATGTTGTTCGCCTGGAGAAACGCAGTGGTGGCTCTTGCGGTGTGGGTCGTGCATTAACATGCTGGAAGAACTGCAGCTCCGGGTGCTGGCCAAACAGTGGGACGACGTGGTTCTGCAGCACCTGCTGGTACTGTTGGCATTCACAGGTTGTCAAAAAAGTACAGAGGGTCCGGTAGTCATGACTGAATGCCCCCCAAACCATCAGACTGCCCCCTCCCCATCTATCGGCTTCAAACACTCAGCAGTTGGCGTAGCGTTCCCCGACACGCCTCCAGACTCTCATTCTCCCGTCAGCATGAGATAACGCGAAGTGACTTTCGTCAGAGAACAGCACAGCTCTGCACTGACGTCGTGTCCATGGCAGATGCTGGTTGGCCCACTGCAGGCGTTGCTGACGGTGTCTACGGGTGAGGTCTGGGCCAACATGAGGGCGTCTTGCATTGAGCCCTGATTCTTGCAATCGACGTCGAACGGTTTGTCCAGACACTGGACCCCGTCGACCAACCACCTGGCGACATGTTTCTGCTGCTGTAAGGAATCGATACGAAGATGAAGCTGTCGAATGTATCGATCTTGCGCTGGTGTGGTAACACGAGGTTGGCCCGTTCGGCGCCGATCAGTGGTGGAACCAGTTGCTGCCAAACGTTGTGATAGCCTTACAATTGTAGAGTGACTGCAGTTCAGTTGTCTGGCTGTCTCTCTCGATGACATGCCGACCATCAACATTCCAATGGCTCGCTCGCGTTCTTGCATAGACAGTCGCGGCATTGTTTTCGGACCACTTCGCCTGGTCGAATGACAACTGATACCGTTTTCCAGTCGGCGTGACTTCAAACTCACCATTTGAGACAAAGAAACAGATGAGCTACGTTCAGTCTCGGCCCCAGTGGCAAAAAAAGTGTTTTGGGCGAGTTGCACGTGGGCGTCACACGAACGTTGGCAAGCGCGGAGAAACCGAGGCAGTGTGAATCTGTGTCCCTTAAAAATTGTGTTAATATACCAAATCCAAATACACATTTTTTTCCAAATGGGAAATCGGCAATCAAAACGGTGCGTTTTAATGTTGTTCAGTATATCTTCCCTTCATCGCCCCTCAAACACACACACGCACGCATGCACCTACGCCCGCACCGCACAGCACCACACGCAGGGAGGCACACACACACACACACACATACACACACACACACACACACATACACACACACACACACACACACGCACGCACGCACGCTCACAGAGTTAGCTATCTACCTGTCTAACTCTACACACACACACACACACACACACACACACACACACACATATATATATATATATATATATATTGAATTATAAACAAGCTTGCTCTTATGTCTTAGATAATTCAATATTTCTTGCAGTCATTGCAACACCAAGCTGCTCTGTAAGTTGCTGGAACGGTGCTCGGTACTTATCCTTGGAATTTATTACTTTGTTGTATATATATATATATATATATATATAATTTATAACAAACTAATAAATTCCAAGGATAAGTACCGCACCGTTCCAGCAACTTACAGAGCAGCTTGGTGTTGCAATGACTGCAAGAAATATTGAATTATAAACAAAGCTTGCTCTTATGTCTTAGATTGAAGAAATAGGGGGAGATACGCATTCATATCTGCAGTGGTAGATGATCCGCCTAACTAACAGTATGTGCTTGAGTCGGTGAATGGGGAAAATAAAATAAATGCTTCTCAAAATGAGCCTTAAGCAAGCTTATATTCTCCAAGGGTGAGACATCCTCCAATAGGGAGGGAAACTCACTAACATATAACTCCTGGTCATATACCGATATTTCGAAACTTGGTGGTTTCTCCTCAGTGACCGCGGAAAGTGGTAATTTGACTCCTCTGCCTTTTCAGTTTTAAGAAGAATACAATCCCAGAAAAGGTTGGTGTGCAATACCGTAGTATGTTTGTTGAGTTTTCAAAAAACCAACCAAAGGTGCCATCTAAGAAGCAAAAGAAAATCATAAAAGAGCAAAACAAACTACATTTTCTTGTGAAAAGTAAAAAATATAAAAAGATATCCTCTAAGACACAAGTGCTGAGGGCAAGTTCTTGGAATGAATCCGCAAGGGACTAAAATACAACAAACTAATAAATTCCAAGGATAAGTACCGCACCGTTCCAGCAACTTACAGAGCAGCTTGGTGTTGCAATGACTGCAAGAAATATTGAATTATAAACAAAGCTTGCTCTTATGTCTTAGATTGAAGAAATAGGGGGAGATACGCATTCATATCTGCAGTGGTAGATGATTCCGCCTAACTAACAGTATGTGCTTGAGTCGGTGAATGGGGAAAATAAAATAAATGCTTCTCAAAATGAGCCTTAAGCAAGCTTATATTCTCCAAGGTGAGACATCCTCCAATAGGGAGGGAAACTCACTAACATATAACTCCTGTCATATACCGATATTTCGAAACTTGGTGGTTTCTGCTGGAACGGTGCGGTACTTATCCTTGGAATTTATTAGTTTGTTGTATTTAGTCCCTTGCGGATTCATTCCAAGAACTTGCCCTCAGCACTTGTGTCTTAGAGGATATCTTTTTATATTTTTTACTTTTCACAAGAAAATGTAGTTTGTTTTGCTCTTTATGATTTTCTTTTGCTTCTTAGATGGCACCTTTGGTTGGTTTTTTGAAAACTCAACAAACATACTACGGTATTGCACACCAACCTTTTCTGGGATTGTATTCTTCTTAAAACTGAAAAGGCAGAGGAGTCAAATTACCACTTTCCGCGGTCACTGAGGAGAAACCACCAAGTTTCGAAATATCGGTATATGACCAGGAGTTATATGTTTAGTGAGTTTCCCTCCCTATTGGAGGATGTCTCACTCTTGGAGAATATAAGCTTGCTTAAGGCTCATTTTGAGAAGCATTTATTTTATTTTCCCCATTCACCGACTCAAGCACATACTGTTAGT